>JAMQGT020015301.1:0-19778 GCA_024447675.2 Pterophyllum scalare | reverse complement strand
CATGTTATGTTGGTCCTTGGTTCAGTTAGTATTGTCATATGTTAAGATGTGGGCCCACCCTCTGCAGCTATAACAGCTTCAGCTCTTCTGGGAAGGCTTTCCACAGGTTTAGGAGTGTTTATGGGAATTTCTGACCATTCTTCCAGAAGCACATCTGTGAGGTCAGACACTGATGTTGGAGAGAAGGCCTGGCTCACAGTCTCCGCTCTAATCCATCCCAAAGGTGTTCTATCAGGCTGAGGTCAGGACTCTGTGCAGGCCAGTCAAGTTCTTCCACCCCAAACTGGCTCATCCATGTCTTTATGGAGCTGCTTTGTGCACTGGTGTGCAGTCATGTTGGAACAGGAAGGGGACATCCCCAAACTGTTCCCACAGAGTTGGGAGCATCAAATTGTCCCAAATGTCTTGGTATGCTGAAGCATTAAGAGTTCCTTTCACTGGAACTAAGGGGCCGAGCCCAACTCCTGAAAACACCCCCACACCACAACCCCCCCCCCCTCCACCAAACTTTACACTTGGCACAGTGCAGTCAGACAGGTACCGTTCCCCTGGCAACCACCAAACCTAGACTCCTCCATTGGAGTGCCAGAGACGTGTGATTTGTCACGTGTCAGGTATTTTACACCACTGCATCTGATGCTTTGCTTTGCACTTGGTGATGTAAGGCTGCCATGGAAACCCATCCCATGAAGCTCTCTACACACTGTTCTTGAGCTGATCTGAAGGCCACATGAAGGTTGGAGGTCTATAGTGTCTGGCTCTGCAGGAAGTTGGTGACCTCTGTGCACTGACTCCACTCTTTGATTTTAACACTATGTGGCTGAGTCATTCCCAATCACTTTCACTTTGTTAATCCCACCAACAGCTGACTGTGGAATTTTTAGTAGCAAGAAAATTTCATAACTGGACTTGCTGTACAGGGGGCATCCTATCACGGTACCATGCTGGAATTCAGAGCTCCTGAGAGTGACCCATACTTTCATAAATGTTTGTAAAAGCAGTCTGTATGCCTAGATGCTTGGATTATAAACATGTGGTCATGGAAGTGATTGGAATACCTGAATTAAATTATTTGGATGAGTGAGTGAAGACTTTTGGCAATATAACCTACAAGCTGCTCATGGAAAAGGGCATTGTTGGCTCTTGTTGTGAGGCAATGGTGCTAACCATTAAGCGAGCATGTTACCATTTAGTAGAGTCAAAGCTAGATAAGATCTAATGACATGAGTTGACTCATTGTCATAAGTGTAATTCTTCCTCTTTTACATTTTCAATTGGGGAGTGAGCCAAATCAGACATCCTTCTCTGATCACACTTCTGATGTCGTCTGTGGTTCAGGAGTGGCTGAATATTAGGAGTGAACACTGGACAAAAAAGGCCTGTATCCAGAAAGATCCAGAACACCCCGGAATGATCTGTGGCAGATCCAACTTTATGGATCTCATATCCGTAATGTTTCCGGAGAGAATACGGGAAGATCTGATCTGTCACAGGTGTTTAAATGGACATTATCTGGATATGTAATAGATGTTCATTCACAGTTTGGATTTTTCAGGGTCCAATGTTGTCTGTTTATGGAGAAATCTCCAAAATGTATCCCTCAAAGATCCGGTGTGCATTTGTCGGGATATTGTCTGTATCTGTTACAGATACAGAGGTATCGTACCTCGGTTGGTACCATATTTTAGGACTTTAATTCCAGTGGAAGCAGTTGTAGCCCACCTCTTTCTTTCACTTCAAAGTCCATCTTTGCCAACAGCATTCTGTAAAACTGAAGACATTATACAATACACCTCATTCACACACTCACACCTATTCATAAAGGCACTTTTTTTTAATCTGTGCTTTCTAGCTAACATTCATGGAAATTCACTGAAAACATATGAGAGCAACTTGGGGTTTAGTATCTTGCCAAAGGATACTTAGAGGATACAGGAGGTAGAGCAGGTCGCCTACCATTCGGAAAGTTGGTGGTTTGATTCCTGGCTGCTCCGGGGTGAATACTGAACCCCAAGTTGCTCTCCGACGCAAGTTTTGGAGTGTGAATGTTAGACAGTAAGCACTTAGCTTAGTTCCATATAGAAGTTCCTGTATGAATGGATGAATGTACACGTGTTGTATAAGCGCTTTGAGTGCTCAGAGTAGAAAAGCGCTATATAAGAACTAGTCCATTTACCATTCAGACCTTACCAAACCTTTTGCTTGCTTTTATAAAAGTGGTTACACTTGCTGATGGTAATTAATAAGTGCATTTGATTAGCAGCACCTAGTTGATAGGTTTTCTGTAGCTCGATTAATTTAGATAATAACTTATTTCATGTTTATCCAAAGCACACTCTGCTGAATCATTTGTAAATTATATTCACGTTATTCACTTAGTGCATTTTTAGGGATTGCTAGCTTAGCATAGCTATTTGCTTAGCTCTCTGCCAACTCACTAACACCATGACTTCCTCTCCTGTCCCTCCTGCACTTTCCTGCTCTTTGTGCCACATGTTTAGTTATTCTCCGGCCTCATTTAGCAGTGATGGTACTTGTAATAAATTAGACTGTTAGACCCTAGAAATTAGACCCTGAAAATCCTGAGGCTAGCCAGGCCCCTGTAGTCAACAAACTCTGGTTATTGATGAATCTGTTTTGTGAAACGTGAAGTTAGCGACACCAGAAACCATGGGCAAATGTCTTCCAGGGGCCAGAGCAGGCGACATAGAACGAAAAAACTGCTGGCTAAGGATAAATGTTAATTTGGTGAAATAATAATTTACATTGGCACCTGGTGATGCCAATTGGAGGTCATCAAAGTTAATATTGAATCACTGTGTAACTTTGCAAAAACAGTGTCTGACTTTGTAGTTTTCTCTGGACCCCTTCCCATTTTGGCATCCATCCCACTTTGGATGGAGCAGCTCTCATTTCTAGATATTTATTTATTATTAATAATTTATTAACCCCTCAAATTCGATTCCATTACTTTCATTTCAATTCAATTCAATTCAATTCAATTGTATTTATTTAGTGCCAAAATTACAACAAACAGTTGCCTCCTGGCACTTAAAATTATAAAGGTAAAGACCCTACAATAACACAGAAAGCCCAACAATCAAAACAACCCTCTATGAGCAAGCACTTGGTGACAATGGGGAAGGGAGAGAGACAGGACCAAAGACACACTGTGGAAGAGAGACAGAGGTTACTAATAACTAATGTGGAGTGGGGTATAAACAGAGTAAAAGAGGTGAATGAAAAATAAATAGGCATTTTTTGAAGGAAACAATCACTGGGTCATAAATCTGGTGCAGTGATTTTTTTGGAAGCTGTTTTGGACCTTGGATTTAGTGTAAGACCGTTGCTCAGCTAAACAGGAATTTAGCCTGCTGACATGAGCATTTTCCTTGAAGCGGTTTCGTAATATGACAACATGAGTGATGCTTTAATCTAAACAATCTTCACTATTGAAAAAGTGTCATATAAAAGATTGGTTGCTTAAGTTTTGATCAAGACAATAAAGTCAGAAACACCTGTGTGTGTGTGTGTGTGTGTGTGTGTGTGTGTGTGTGTGTGTGTGTGTTTTCCTGACCGGCTGAAGCCTCTGATCTCTGCCGTCCTGAGCTGTGTAAAGTTAGGAGTAGCCGGCTGCTGCTCATCTGCAGCTCCAGTCTGTGGGGCTCTGGGCTTAGCTGTGCTGAGAATAGCATCCCGTCAGAATTCCATGTCCTGAATTGGAAACTAATGGAGAAACCCCCCATGATGGCAGATGGTACAGCCACTGGCAATGACATGAAGCTGCTGCTGGAGCTCAGGAAGGTGCAGGCCACTACCTGGGGCCGTGAGCATGAGAAGGTCACATTACCCTGGAGGATGACAAACCCAAAGAGGTTGACTTGCACAACTTGAATGAAGGATCTGGACCATTGTGGCTACAAGAAGAATATGCAGAATTTCTTCTGGACAACTATGTCCAGAAGAAAGAGGTTGGACAAGCACGCCTACATGCACGTGTGCACGCACGCACGCACGCACACACACACACACACACACACACACACATTTATTCATTTATTTAAATTAGGACAATGCATATTAATCAACATGTCTGCGATAAGCATCAATGTAAATATGCCGGAGTTAGCTCAAAAGCTAGTTTCCATCCATTCCTAAGGCAGGTAAGACCAGAAAACATCCAACAAAATAAAGAGCAGAGAATAATACAAACATCACCTATATAACACATAACACAAACAACATAAAATTACAGTAAAGATAGGACGCCCTAACAGAATAAACAAAGTAATCTACATATGAGTGCACCTCCAGTTAGTTTTCAGCCAATGTTTCAAAGAGTTTTTAAAGCTAGCAGAGGTGCCACAGTTCCTAATATAAGCTGGCAGTGTGTTCCACGACTGCGTGCCTCTAATGGACACCACCATTTGGCCAAACTTGGTCCTGCACCGCTGTACATTACAATTGCCTCTGGTCAGTGCTCTTGTGTTTATTGTATTGGTTTTTGCTTATAAAATACATTAAAGGAGGGGGAGCAAGTCCATTTAAAACTTTAAAAATAAGGCAAGCATCCATAAAAATCTGATTACTATCAAAAGCCAAAATATTGTACTTGGTTATGATGTTACAACAAGGATACTGTAAAGGCTGTTTGTGAGAATTTTCAGTGTTTTTTAAAAAAAGAGACTTTAAGGGCTTCAAAATGGCCTCTGAAGTGTGAGACCATGTAGTATAACAGTGAGCTATATGACTGAATATCATGGCGTGCATATGAGCCTTTGCTGATTCTGTTGTCAGAGAAGGTCTTATGTGTTTGAAGGTTGACAGATTCAGTTTAATTATGAGTGAAATTCTCTTTACGTGATGCTTAAAGTTTAAGCATCACGTAAAGCACACACACACACACACACACACACACACACACACACACACACACACACACACACACACACACACACACCTAGAGCAGGTAAAAAGTCTGTTACAACCCATTTGTGCAAAGGTTTTACTTGTGCTAAATGTTGCAAAATGTTTCTCTGGCGGTTTCTTCTGAATTTCACTTACAGTGTTAGTCAGAAACTTACATACATTCATCACAGGCAATGTCATGGTAATTTTGGGCACCTCTGACTTTTTTTTCCAGGGTGGAATGATTGTACAACATACATTTTTAAGAAAAAAGAATTGAGTCCCCAAATTCAAATTTATTTTGTATTTCTTCTATTCCACACAGGGTCAAAGGTTTACATACAGAATTACACTCATTTCAGTCTTTTAATACATAAAGTGCTGAATGTTCTACATTGGCCTATTAACTCAGTAATGATCATGACTGACTACAATGGTTAGGTCCTTGTTGCCAGAATAAAACTTTTGTTTGTTCAATACTGACCAACAAAGTAGAAGGATCTCAGTGAAGCTCCAAAGCAGGAGAATTGTAGATTACACACACTGGGAAGTTGGGGCCATTTTTAAACCTTTCTTAACAGTCGTGTTTGCTCAGAAATTTCCAGACACAGAGATGGGGGTGGGCGGAGCTTCTTGGCTGCAGGACGTGTTTTATTTCACACCTGATCACTGAGAGGTGAAAAACGTTTCACCGTTATTTGCATCACAGAGCAAATCAACAGCATTAAAACGGGAAAAACGTGGTTGGTTGAATTGGTTTGTAAAGTGGTTTGTGTAGGGCAGTCTGCTACACTTTAAAAATATACAGTCTATAAATTATTAGTAAAACTGGTGATAGAGCATCATGTAATTAGTGTGCTTATTTCTTTACTCATCAGGTTAGGGTTATTCAGACCGAACATTAACGCCCTGTTCACTCTCTCCTACCTGTCGGCATACGCAGTTTTGGTACCTATACATAAATACATACTGCAGTATTCGGCTGGAATACTGCAGTATGTATTTATGTTGTGGAGCATGTGTCTGTTGTTGCATTTGGTCACTTTCACAGACTGCGATCGTTGCCGCTGTGATTGTTAATTTGCAGATTATAGGTCAACGAGTCCTTTACAGCCGTTTAAATACAGCCAATCATGTGCTGGCAAATACCAGAAATCACTTTTTGGCACAACACCGGTACGTCAGCAGCACGGATTATTCCCTAAATGTAAGAGCCAAATCTTTGGTCCCTCCTCTGAAGCAGCTTCTCACTGAGCCTTCAGCCTTAATGTTTGATCAGAGCTCCACATGTTTCTGCCATATTTCTTTAGAGCAGACTGCACACTCACACACAGCATTGTTGAACCATCCCGATCCTCTCTGTGCATAAATGCGCCGTTCACTGACAGAACTCAGCAATCATCAATTCATGTTTACATTTCAGATTTTCTTTTTGTTTACAAACATTAGCAGTGCGTTAAATAATTGTTTCATGCTGTCATCTTCATCAGTCAGCTTGTTCTGTGTCTACATCCTCTACTTTACTGGCAGCAAGCAAATATTTATATCAGTGTTTTACAGAAAGGTTCAACATTATGATTCTGTTAGCATCATAGAACCCCTGAGTGAATATAATATGTATGAATTAAATACAGCATAGCAGCTGTGAGTGAAAGTGCTTCAACTATCACTGCTCCTCCTGGTGGATACACAAGACATTACCACCAGCTTTCCCAAATGCTGCTTAGGGGCATTCCCACTCATGGCTGCACTGCTACGTCATGAGCGGGGGATTTCATTTCGGCCACGGACCGGCCAAGGTCCCCTCACAGATCGGCCGGCTATTTTGAGTGGCTTCATCTGTAAGGACATGTCAGACAAAATTGTAGACCTGCACAAGGCTGGGATGGGCTACAGGACAATAGGCAAGCAGCTTGGTGAGAGGGCAATAACTGTTGGTGCAATGCAGGATCTTACCTCGTGGGGTAAGGATGATTCTGAGCAAGGTCAATGATCAGAACTATACAGGGGTGGGGGCGCGGGGTGTCAATGACCTGAAGAGAGCTGGGACCACAGTCCCCAAGATGAGTAACACACAGTGCCATCATGGATTAAAATCCTGCAAGGCACACATGGTCCCCCTGCTCATGCCAGGATTTGGCCAACAACCTCTTTCCCTCAGTAAGAGCATTGAAGATGGGTCATGGCGGGGTCTTCCAGCATGGCAACGACCCTCACAGCCAGGGCAACTAAGGTGAGGCTGCAGTGTGTGCAACAGTAGTAATAGTATGTGCCTTTCTGCCCCCCACCCCCACCCCAACACGTGAGTGCAGGCATGTGCTTTTAATCTCTGGCTCTCTTCCACAGCATGTCTTTTGTCCTGTCTCTCTCCACTCAGCCCCAACCGGTCACAGCAGATGACTGCCCCTCCCTGAGCCTGGTTCTGCTCGAGGTTTCTTCCTTTTAAAAGGGAGTTTTTCCTTCCCACTGTCGCCAAGTGCTTGCTCATAGGGGGTCATTTTGACTGTTGGGTTTTCTCTGTGTTATTGTAGGGTCTTTACCCACAATACAAAGCGCCTTGAGATGACTGTTGTTGTGATTTGGCGCTATATAAATAAAATTGAATTAAACTGAACTGAATTGAATAGAATTGTCCACATGCATGTCCCTGACTAACAGGCACCTTTGCTCGTGCATGTTAGACCCACCCATATTGCATATGTCTCCTCCTGGTGGGATGTGCTTTTGGGTATGATGCGGATATAAGGATTGGCCTAAGTTTATTTCTCCAACCACCTCATGCAACTTCAGAGACCACTGAGGCAAGACCAGCAACTATGGCAGCCAACATGTTTAGACTATAACACTTTTTACAACCAAGTACATACAGATAGCATATAGTTAATTCCTCAACACAGCAATTAGTTTTTATCGTAACACTGCTTGTTGAGTCTACATTTGTTTAAAAAATAAGATATGATGCCTAAGAGACACAGATACATCATATCACAGCAACCATGATATTTTTGGTTTATTAAAATATAGAATATAATTAGTGGTTATGTAGGCTATCAAAGATGATCAAAGTATAATGTATGTGCATTTAATTTTGTATCCTATGTATAAGATTCGTGTGGGACAGAGGCCATGAGGTCACATGGTGTTAAGACAGACGCATTACATCCAATATAATGCTGGCACTAATGAGGTTTTCTGCTAACCATTGTGTGTGTCATAAAACACTTTGTGTTAAGACATGTGGTGGATGATACAGCAAAGATGTATTATCTCCACTGAGACCAAAGTGGCTACACTCAGATAAGATTATTAAAGGTATTAACAAAGTCCAGATTCTTCCCCACCACATGCAACAAACCATTGTCACTATCACAGTCAAAGTATCTACTGCATTCATAACATAGCTTCTCTAATTGAGTGTCATAGTGAACTAGCATTATTGCAGCAGGCTCTTATCATCCTTCTCTAACCATGTTATAAGTTCCCAAAGTTCAACTCAATAAAGTCAAATATAAAGTCAAAGACCTCTGAAACATCAGAGGTTAAGAATAGGATTACCTATCTTGTGCACACCTGAATAATCAGCTAAAAACAAAGTATGCTACTCTGCCATGTGAGCTGTAAACTGTCTTTATTCATAAAAGAAACAATAACTTCATATGTCACAAATCACTATTTTATAATGCACAGCTGTTTTTGATCAATGTAAGCTCAGCAAAATGTAACCTGCTGAAAAGACTTTTCATTTAGTCCAGTTTTATATTATTAGTTTAAAGCGAGTCTTTGAATCCAGACTGATAGTTTGAATGTTATCCTGTGGAAAGAAATAAGTTGGATACGTCATATATCAAACAAGCATGCATGTATCTGTCTCCATCTACAGATAGATACAATTCTATCACTTCAGAACATTGTGCAAGCCAAGAAGCATGCATTTATAGGAATACAAGTCTACAAAGGATGAAACAAGGGATGCTTTTACAGCCAATGCATTTTCTACACTAAAATATATTACTGCATGATAAAGCTGAGCTACAGAAATTATAGGCTCAGAGAAACAGGGGTGACTCTTGAGTTCAGGAGAGTGTTTTGTAGTTATCTTAACATGTTTATAGTTATTATGAATGTAACCTCATGTTGTTCTGGAAGTAATGCTCATTTGTCAGCAAGGTTAATGCTGACTCACTATGTTAAAACAATGAGTCTGCACTATAAACAGACCCACACCAACAACTCTGCTGTATTTTTAGTTTAGAAGCTCAAGCAGTGCTTATTGCTTCAAGAGTCTAAGTCAAAATTTCCATGATAACCAAAAGTGTCATAAAAAACTAAATATATGAGAAAAACAAGGACCAAAAACTACTTTTTGTTTTAGTCAGAGATGTTATAATTGAGACAAAAGGTTTGAACATCCTGAACAGAAAGCTGTGGAGGGTTAGTGTTTGGAGTGTTTTTCTTCTCTCCCCAACCCTTCCTTATCTACCCTGCTTTGCTGCTTTAGAGCCTCTCTTCTCATCTTCTGAACTGGAAATTAAAATTATGGATCTGGTCAGCTGGTCTCTCATTGCTATTGTTTGATCAAATTTTGACCATGAGGAGATTGGGGAAAGGAGAACCCTCTCTCCTCTTGCCTGACTGACATACCCGGCTGGCTACGTTATGGATTCCTGTGCAGGGTGGAAGATGACGTGCCTGGCTGTACTGTCGATGGAGGATGTGACATATATATTTGGCTTATTGATACCAGGATTTCTGCTGATTGGACTTGGGGGTACCTGGCTCATCGTTAAAATTCGGGAAGTCTGGGCAGCTGTTTGGGCCTTGGTAAGGCTGCCTGTGAGGGGAATGCAGAGCAGTACAAACTCAGACTCAGTGTATCTGGAGCTGATCTGGAAGGGATTAGATCTTGGAGACATATCTGTACCTGTTTCTGCACGGCGAGGAACGAACCAAGAAAATTCAGATCATTGGATTTTTCGCCATTGAGAGGTGCCAGAAAGACTAAAGGCTGTCGGCAAATTAATCGGTTATGACAGTCTGTACCAAAACAATTGTGTGAACTGATCTCCACAGACCAAGCTGCTGAAGAACATTCCACCTCTTATCAGGAACTGTTAGCTGAGGGGGGAGGTGGAGTCAGCTCCACAGTAGCCCGACCCCACTCGCCTCCGCTGGCTTCCTTCTATCCCCGCCCTTACCCACGCTATATGTGCTTACTATGCAGAGGTTTTTCAACCTCATACTGTGCCTCCATTATGGGGCAAAATATGAGATGATTTTTTTCCTCATCTGTCCTATCGTTTTGCTTTGTTTCCCTCATATCTTTGTAAAATGGCAGCGCCTCATGGCTGCAAGGCCACAGACACTTATCTCCCGTTTGTTCGATTTGTTTGTCTGGAACTACTTTTCATTCACGTTTCATGTAATGACAATATATTGATTCTATGAACACAGATGGTGGTAGTATGTGGGAAGAGGGAGGGGCGGAGACAATTAATTTTTCGGAGATGAAAGTATGCAGTCCAAGTAATTTGTGCGTTGTGAGGGAGAAACTGCCAACTTTGGATAGAATGGATTTTGTTTCAACAAAGAGGACTCAGTTTCATCCCCGTTTAATTCAAGAAAGTTTGAGGTGAACCAAGATTTGATTTCAGACAAGCAGGTGGTGAGGGAGGAGGGTGGGAGTGATTCCTTAGGTTTGGTGGATGAATAAAGTTGGGTTTCCTCTGTGAAGCAGTGAAAATGAATACTAATTTAATGAAAGATATTGTCAAAAGGAAGAATATAACTAATAAAGAGGAGGGGCCCCAGGACAGAACCCTGAGGCACACCTGTGGTAACAGGGGAGGGGTGGGATTTGAAAGTCTTAAGTTGGATGAACTGAGTGCGGCCTGTTAGATAAGATTGAAACCAGTCAAGAGGGGTGTGGGTGATGCCAATGGAAGAAAATCTATTGAGTGTGTTGTGTGAGATGGTGTCAAAGGTCGAGCTCAGATCAAGGAGGATGAGGATGGAGAGTAGTCCATAAGAAGGTCATTGGTGATTTTGAGTAGAGCAGTTTCTGTACTGTGGTGGGGGCAAAAACTAGACTGGAATTGATCATACCGACAGTTTTGGTTAAATGGTAGTGAAGTTGAATAGCGACAATTTTTTCAAGTATTTTGGAAATGAAGGGTAGGTTAGAAATGGAGCGAAGATTATTGTAATTATTTGGGTCAGAACCAGGCTTTATCAGAGTTACAGCTGCAGTTTTGAAAGAGAGTGGGAACAATTCCAGTGGTGAGAAAAGAGTGAATAATGGCAGATATAAAGGGGAGAAGAGAGGGGAGGCAGGATTTAACCAGAGCTGTAGGAAGGAGATCAAGGAGACATGTGGAGGGCTTGGATTTATGGATGAGGTCGGTGATTTCAGAGGAAGTTAGTAGTTGAAAACTGGAAAATAAATGACAGAGGGGGGAGAATTCAGATGGGGGAAGGGTGGAGAAACAGAGCAGAGGTACTGGTAGGTTTTGTTAATTTTTTCATTGAAAATAGCATAAGGGAGTTACAAGTTGCAGTTGAATAAAAGTGAGAGGGAAACGAGTCAGGTTGTTGAAGAATACTATTTATCAGTGAAAGCAGGGTCTTAGTGTTGCCTTCATTTGAGGAAATAAGGCCAGAATAGTGGACAGATTTGGCATAAGTGACAATGACTGCAAGGGTCAGTGCCAAGAAAAGCTGTTAAGTGATAAGCTTTCCCTATAAGTTTCCAAAAATTACATCTAAAAAGTAATCAGTAACTAAAGTATCATGTGATGAATTGGTTGGGCTGACATGCTCACACTGAAGCAGTAACATGTGATGTGGGGTTTCTGGCCAGGAAGGCTGGAACACAGACTGCAATGTTATCAGAAATAATTGATTCAAAAGCCAGTTTGTGAAACAGAACTCTGTGTCAGTATCAAAGGGTTAGGGGTCAAAAAACACAGCCAACCAATTGTTCAGTCAGTCTATTCTGCTTGAATGAGGTTTCCAAGAATTACATCTGAAAACTAATCAGTAACTCATATATCCTGTATTTCGATTGGATGAGTGAAATAAAGTCAAATAAAGACAAACTCACCACGCTGTAAATCTGTGGCTTTCGTCTCTTTGCCAGGTCGACGATGTTGATGCCGTTGTAATAGAGATTTTCAATGCAGCCATGGAAGTTCTTCCTGAGGAAGGTCCCAGGTTTGCCAGGCAGTGGAATGCCTCCAAAGCTCAACTTTATTGGATAAAAAAAAACCCAAATATAATGAGGAACATAAGACAAGCTTAAAGACATTAGCCAAAGATGAATGTGTCTGGACTGCAGGCAGAAAACAAAACCCCCAGCGGCTGTGGCTCCTAATTGGAAAGTTAGGGGTTCAATTCCTGGCTTCTCCAGACTGCATGCCAAAGTATCCTTGGGTAAGATATTGAACCCCAAGCTGCTCTTTAGTGCAACCATCAGGGTGTGATGTTTAAAATAATAATAATAATTCACCCACCTAACAGGCTTCTTGGACATTAAAAACCTTCTTTTTTGTTAGACAACTCCATTAAGATGCTCCAACAACACAAACAATGTTAAGAGGTCCAGTTCAGTCACTCCATGTGGCTGAGGTGAAGCCTACCAGAGCAACTACCCATCTGTGTCAGCATGCCTGGCAAAGCTTTAACTTAACTTTAACAAAATAAAGTGGCATTTCTGGCACTTGGACACAACAGCGCATAGTTAGTGAATTCCCACCAAAATGAGCAGGAAAGTGAACTGATAGTGAACTGTATCCACAGTGAACAGTCTCCAGTTTTAGGTCAATGGTAATGGGAATGTGGAGTTTTATCATTTACTGTTTGTCACTTTCTGGAATTATGCAGCTGTATTTGACTTGTAATTGTTATGCTTTGTTCAAAGGCTTGTACAGATCAAAGGTACTAATCCTCTGTATGGAAATTCAATCATTCTGACTGTCCACGACTTTACGAGCTCCAGCAGCTATTTAAATGTGTTTGAGACCATGAACCATAAACTGAGTCCAGTTCACTGGGCCACATTAAATGCTAATGAAGACCTCACAAGTCTGACCTCATAGTCGACCTCCAGTGAGTCTCCTTCTCCTTTGGTTTGGAAGTGCAGTGTGTGGGAGTCCACTGTGAGGTTCACCTGCTTGTTGAAGCGCTCAATGATGACAGAGTGCCAGTGCTGGTCATCCAGCAGACTGCCAACCGTAACGGCAACACGACTGCTGCTGTACGCCAGGCCTAGTGTCATCTGATGGAAACACAGAAAGTCTGAGGAACCACTGTAAACATTAAAATCATTAATAACAAAAAAAAAACCCCACACAAAAATAAAGTTAGGCTTTATTAACATTTATTTGATGCTAATGAGACTTTCAGCTCCATTTTGATTGCTTTATATTGTAGGTGAAAGCCCTCCACTAATTACAGAGAAAACCCAGCAGCTCTTTGATTTCCTCAGCACCAGAATCTTCTGTTTATGGTAAACTGAGTTGTACATTGGTCTGGAGACATCACACCTAAATAAATACATTTCCTTAAAATTATCCCATATTTACAAACTTTGGGAAACTCACCAAGTTTGAGGTAGAGGTCCAGTTTTCCTCGGTGAAGCTCCAGGGTGATGTAATCACCCCTGTTCTTCCCCATGCAGTAAAACCCCCTCAGCCTGATGGCTCTTGAAGCGTAGGGAGATCACATCCTTCACTGTTGACAGGGATTTCTGGTTGAACCGGTACAGCAAAGAACTTCTGCCATCAAAGTCTGCCACGTCTGACTCTGAAGATAAACATCAAGCCACCCCAATCAAGAAGAATGCTTAAATACCATGCCAACACATAAGACTGTGCTCCTGGATATAATGATACTGCTTCCCAGTGACACTGGATGCAAACATGCAAACAAAGCTGAGCCCCAACCCACATCAATCTCCATCTATAGCTCTCTCTCTCTCTCTCTCTCTCTCTCTATATATATATATATATATATATATATATATATATATATATATATATATATATATATATATATATATATATATATATATATATATATATATATATATATATATATATATATATATATATATATTCATGAATTTATGGATTTCCTGTTTGTAATGCAGCAGAATGCTGCAGTGATACCTGCAGCCCACTCTTTTCTCTATGACAAAAGAACATTTGCAGATGCACTCCAGCACTTTCAGTCAGTGAGTAACTAAATGTGATGGGCAGTGTAATATATTATGCCATGGAGATACTTGCTCAAGAAAGTAAATAAGCAATGTCAACTCCACAATCCCAAACACACACACACACACACACTGTACTGCCATGGTTGTTTGCAGTGTGTTTTGCCCTTCAGGTTCTGTTATTGTTATATTATTATGTTTCTTCTGGTTCTTAGTTCATTAAAGTTTCTGAATCCTGGTCCTAGTTGCAGTCATTGTATTTAATTCCTGCTTCCCTTTGTTCTCCTTGTCTTTCCCACATCTCTGTGTTCCAGTGGCTGTTTTATCCTGCCTGCATTTGCTTCCCTGTTTCCTGTGCTGTTTTCTTCCCACCTGCTTCCACTTGTTTCTGTCCTATGAGTCCTGCATTTTAGCCTGCCACACAGTAACCCATGACACACACACAACACACATCCTGTTCAATTCTCACACCTGACATTTATGATATCAGCAGATAGCAATAAAGTTGTGGTCACTCTGTCTTCAGCATCTTGCAGGTGTGCCAAAAGGAGCATGGAAGTACTTTGAATGTGGCAGAAAATTTCAAAGACAACTTTTAAAACAGCTCAAGTGTAAAATGAACTGTTTTTGCACAGTTTAAATAATAGGTCTGATAAAGGTAAAGGAAAAATCCAATGTAACTGTAATTTACTATCAGAGGTGGAGAAAGACATAATATATGAAATGTTCAGAAATGTTTACTCAGGCACTGACTCTATACGTGATGTCCTGCTGAGGTTCTCTCATTTCATCCTGTGGAGTGCTTTTAAAAATCAGGTTTACTGGATTTTGCAAACGTTGTATGAAAATATTAGTCTAGACTGGTTAGCTTACAGAAACAGACAGCTGCAGCACTTTGGTTTCAATTATCAACACTGGACTAGTCAGAAATTAAAACTTAAGCCAGTGATGTTGTGAAGTTTCACTTGCAAAATTCCACCTTTTTACTGGCTAGAGGTTGGAAGGCAACCATGACTGATCATGTAATATTTAGTTATAAACTGTAGAATGCACTAAAAGCAGTAAACCTCAGGTACTGCAATTTATGGTTCAGTGGGGGGAGTGCTCGCAGTCTGCTGGGGACGGCCCGTCTATCTGCAGAGAGCTCTGTGGTCGGAGGGCGGTAGTGTGGTACAAACAGTCTGGTGGCCACTCGTGCTTGTGCTGTTGTTGATCCAGCAACCAGACATGACAAAGTTACAGCACAGAAAGAGCTGAAATAAAAATGATTGTTAGAGACCGAACTCTGCGTGTGATTTCAGCTGCAGGGAGTGTGCCACTCACTGTAGGAGCAGCCGTACACCTCCACTCTTAGGCCCAGCCAGCCACTTGGATTCCAGTCCACAGGAATGAAACGCAGGACGCGAGTCCTCACTGACTGGGACAGCTTGTTATGGGCCACAGCCTCCGAATTGACATTCCCCACAAACCTCTGAAAGAAGACAGACAGTCATGTTTATGATAAAAACAAGAACAGATACAGCACTGCCTCAGATTTAGAGAGAAAAAATAATGTTTCCACCTCACCAGAGAAATACCCTGATCTTTCTATTGAAAGCTCGAAACCAATCAGAAAAAAACCTTCTGAATTGTAAAGCCAGCTGACAGGACAGATCCAAGGGCAATGTCCTTCTCTTCCTCTTGTATATACTGCTTGATGAAAAGAGATGAGAAACATGGTGGAGAAATATGGGAATATCTGGTCTACTGCAGTGAGGAACAAGTGGGGAAGTAAAGGGTCTTGCACCATGTCTCCTCCCTGGAAAAAAACAACCCACACCACTGCAGTGTCATTATTCATTTCCTCCTCAGTGTACCTCGTAAAGCAGTGAAGCTGACACTGCAGCAACGGACCTCACAGCAGACAATTTGACTTGTCACAGCAGGAAAACACTTTTATGGCCAGTTTCACTAACAGTCACTAGCTGCATTAAGTTATTATGACACTGAGCTGCTCATAATTGTTTTAAAATTATTTTAAGGATTTTATCACCTGATAAAGTGGATTTCTCTAGCTCACTAAAATTTATGCAATGACTAATTTTCATTTTATCAGTTACCTGCAAGTGACTTTGTTTCATATTACACTCTTGGTAAGAAGTCTACTCCAGCTGATCATGCTGGCAATTTGAATGCCCAGAGCAAGGCCTGTAATCCCACAGGAGCCATGGAGGAAACCGCAGAGTTCCAGCACTCTCTATGTCAGATGTTTAAGACTGACGAGCTCAGCAAGCTGATTAAGCCCCACAGGGAACACAAAGAGTGCAATTTGGTGTGCTCATAGCCTGTTGCAGTGAGTGTTGTGATGTTCACACTTCTGGACCACAGAATTTTTGGGCAGACATTAATCTGAGTGCAAAGAATGAATGTGTAGAGGTTGCATTAGTTGTGACAAGTGGTTTCATCCTGGATATTTCTGTGGCCTGAATATTGAATTGTTAGTTTTGGGAATGCATCATTGGTGTTGCAGTCTCAATCTAATTTGAATCAACACACTTTGTCCTCCATCAGCTGACACAGAGATTCTAATGACAGTGGCTGTGGTTGATGGATGTAGAGAATGAATGGATCACTTACTGCACACTGCTGAAGTCATTATCTAATTACAGATAATCTTTACCACCTCATACCACAGTACCTGCATTCTTTTTATATTTAAGCTCCTTGTTGTATTATATTAGATTTTGATTTGAGGTCCACACTTTTCTGTATTCTCTATTATACAAAAAAGTAATTTCTACTCTTCTCATGGTCCAGGGTCCTTTTGACCCTGTGTGCTTTGTTTTTGCTTTATTTTGTCTGTTTTGGGTTTGGTTACATTTTGTTTTCCAGCTCCTTGTGTTTCCCTGTGTCAGGTCTGTGTCTTTGTTCCCCCGTCTGATGTCCTGTTTTATTTTGATAGTCATCCGGTCCCTGTCTGTTGGGTTCAGCTTTGCTTCTCCTGGTCTCCTCAAATAATTAAGGTCACCTGTGTTCCCAGCTGTTTCCATTTCCCTCATTGTCCCCTGGTGTATTTAAGTCCTGTGTTTGCCTGTTGTCATGTTGTTTTTGTCATCATGGTGGAGTGTTTATGTGTCCTTGTCTTGTCTCTATCCTGGATTATGTACCTTGCCCTGCTCTCAAGAGGATTATGTTAGTGATGGCAGAACGAGGCTTTCTGAAGCTCTGAACCTTTTTGAACCGTTGTGTCAAACATTGGTTCACTACTGAAGGTTCATTCAGTGCTCTTGGGTGACATCTGCTGGCCACAATGCTTGTTGCACAGCTAAATGAAGCCCTGCAGATGTGACGCACCTTTCATGTGTATAATAACACTTCTTAACGTGTGTTGGGACAATTCCTCAAATGACCTGCAATCCAACTGTATTTCATGTATTTCTTCTTTGTATCCCATATTAAAAAATAATCTGCCTGAGTAATTCCATCTATGAAATGATAAAAAATAAATACATTTGGAAAATGGTTTGGTTTGTCAGTGATTCTAAATTACATACTGGACAGGGAAGATGTTGAATAATGATGAGGCAGCAGGTGAGATTGATCAGTTTCCCCCTGTTTGTTAGGTGTACAGCTACTTCCTTTGTTATTGTGCTAGGTGTGCAGGAAATGTGTGCTTTTTTATTTTGTTTGTTTTTTATTCAGGAATATTTCTCCACAGTAGATGGGCTTCAATGGTTTCCCTTTTTAGGGACACCTTCCCCAGCCTTTGAGAACATCCTTTCACATGGAACAGAAGAAGCTGGTGTCACCAGGAAGTAAGAAAGGGAGAAATAAAGACAGCTCTCGAATGATATGGTGCTATGAGTATTAGATTTGAATAACCACTGAACAGGTGTGGTATGATGACTGCAGTCTTAGGCCAGTGATGTTGTTCGAGCTCACCTGTTTGCTTTTCGACATGTTGAATTTAATACCCGGAATGCTTCGACATCAAAGCCGGATTCCTTTGCCTGGCGGCTGAGAGATCGGAGAGATTAATTGGCTGTAACCTCGTTATATTTTTGGGGGGCTATTGATGTGGTTTAAGCATCAACATTTTTCTTTTTCCATGCTCATCCTACCTGCAAAACTTTCCAATATAATTGGAAAGAAATGGCTGGATGGACATGCTGAAATTATTTTTACCTTAATCAGTGGCACTAAATCAAAAATATTCGCATACTTAGGAAAAATTAGATGGCTCAATTATTGGAAGTCCAAAATTCACACAAACCAGCTGTTACTGACTCACAGCAGGTTTGATAAAAGACGTGAAATGGAGTTTCAGTCGTCTAAAAAAGCACCGCCTGTGAAATCAAACCAGTCAGCTGATTCAAATTGAATGAAGAAGTGAAGTGGTTCAAACAGTGACGTGGTGACATGGTGAAGCAAGCTCTAGCCCACTGCTTCACAAGCCTTGACCTATCAAGTTCGAAGCGTGTTTTGAAGCCTCAGTGTCAGAGGTAACCTCACTAATAATAATAATATAAAAAGAGACAAAAAGATTATAAAAATCCCAGCTCACCCCTTATGGGTAGTCTATTTTCCCTCCAAGCTCAGGTCCTCTACCAGAGGCCTGGGAGCTTGATGGTCGTGCGCAGTATCTTAGCTGTTCCCAGTATTGTGCTCTTCTGGACAGAGATCTCGGATGTTCTTCCAGGAATCTGCTGGAGTCACTCTCCCAGATTGGGGATCACTGTCCCGAGTGTTCCGATTACGGGGATCACTGTTACCTTCACTGTTACCTTCATCTTCCACCTTCATCTTCCACATCCTTTCCAGCTCCTCTCTGAGCCCTTGGTATTTGTCAAGCTTCTCGTGTTTATTTATATATATATATATATATATATATATATATATTTATATATATATATATATATATATATACACACACACACACAAATAGAATAATCTTAGGTATATGTATGTTCTTCCCATAATCAGTTGAGAATCATATTTTTTGACAGGAAAGGCTAGCCAAGGACCCTACAGTAGTTACAGAGTAAACCCTACAATCAAAATGATCCCCTATGAGAAAGCCTTTGGTGATAGTGGGAATAAAAAACTCCCTTTTAACAGGAAGAAACAGCAGAACCAGCTCAGGGAGGGGCAGTCATCTGCCACAACTGATTGGGGTGAAGGGGAGGGAGACAGGCTAAAAGACACACTGTGGAAGAGAGCCAGAGATTAATAATAACTAATGATTAAATGCAGAGTGAGGTATAAACAGAGTGAAAAGCAAAGAATGAAGAAGGAACACTCATTATGGGAACTGCCCAGCAGCCTAGGATTATTGCAGCATAGCTGAGCGAAGGCTCAGGATCACCTGATCCAGCCCTAACTATAAGATTGATCAAAAAGGTAAGTTTTAAGCTTATATGTAAAAAGAAGAATTTTAAATTTAATTCTGGATCTAACTCTGTGAAGAGAAGCCAGTATGGGAAAAATCTGCTCTCTCTTTCTAGTCCCTGTCAGTACTCTAGCTGCAGCATTTTGGATCAGCTGAAGGCTTTTCAGGGAGCTTTTAGGACAGCCTGATAATAATGAATTACAGTAGCCCAGCCTAGAAGTAATAAATGCATGGATTAACTTTTCAGCATCAGTCTGAGACAGGATGTTTCTAATTTTATAAATATTGCAC
>JAMQGT020015300.1:0-16978 GCA_024447675.2 Pterophyllum scalare | reverse complement strand
GCAGCATTTTTGGTCAGATGTCCATAAGTTGTAGTCACGATACTTCAGCATCTAGCCAGTGCTGCAGAAGAGGAGTGAGCATAATTGGACTAGCATGTTGCCACATGCAATTTTAAATGCAACATTTCTATCAACCCAACAACTAGCAGCGAAAACACAAACTTGTCAGGCAAGTCCAGTTTGTCATACAGGGTGTTTGCTAGCTAAAGATACACTGTTGTATTTCCCGGGAAGAGAAAAGAATATGAGATAACTTCACTCAGAGAAAATAATGCAAAGAGGACAGAACAGGAGAGGAAGAAGAGAGGTTATATTTAAAACTAAGGACTGCTCACTAACATCTGATAAACTGGAAGTTTATATATAATCATTTTTTTTAAATCAGATATTGGATCTGTGTATGGTTTGAAGTCATGATTGTTAGGTTACATCAAGGGCAGCAGAGATGAATTTGAATTTAAGCTGATAAGCTTAGATTCATTCACTGAATTCAATGGTTATACCAACTGTATACTGTCTAATATAAAGACATATAAACAGTATATATAAACAGTACACTGTAAGTGTAGGGAATGGACAGTTCGTCCAAGATAGCTCATGAAACGTCTGTTTACATCTCTGTGTAAATCCACAAAGAGCAGTAAGCCTCAGAGCAGCAGCACAGGTCCGCTAACCACAGCCTGTACACAAAAAAAATCTGATGGAGCTCACAATAGAAATTATTGTGAGTTGTAATAATTTTCCCCACACTGAGCCACTACAGCTTATGTTAGCACTCCCCCACCTGTGAAAATCCCACTTTAACCCCTGACTGTACTTACTTTTCTACAGAAAAGACATGGGACATGGGAGATTAAAAAAAAAAAAAAAAAAGCACTTTTGCGAGATCCTGAGTTACTTTTGGGAGTTCCCACAAAAGCTTTTAATTTAAGGCCATGTGCTTCTGCATTTATCTTGATACAGCAGCATCCGTCAGGACGTTGAAAGGATGGGCGAGCCAGCAAACGTCGTCTTTAATTCAAGACTCAGCGGTTACTGTTGGCCGTAAGGACGCCAAAAGTGTACAAGCATGATGGAACAAACCTGGCTGACTGTCTCACTCTCACACCCTCACTCCTTCACTCGACCCCACCACACACACACAAACACACAGCTTGAGCTTTTATTTTATGAATATATATGAATATGAATCTCTCCCATGGGTGTGTGTCCTCCATCACCGTGGTTGTTTATGAGGTGAGTGGCTGAGGAGAGAAGAGGGACTGTGTGTGTGCGTGTGGTGATCGAGTAAAGGGTGTGAGAGTGAGACAGTCAGCCAGGTTCATTCCTTCATGCTTGTACAGTTTTTGGCATGGTTACGGCCAACAGTCACCCGCTGAATTATGAATTAAAGACGACTTTTGCCGACTGTGCTCACTTTTCTGTTTAGGTGTGGAGGCAAAGTCATCCTCTACAATGTAGCCAGTAGAAAATACAGCTATTTATTTAATTGTCTTTCTTTGTCTTTGCTTCTGTTCTGCATACATTAAGTGTTCAAGCCGAGTACATTCATTAGAATTTAGATTGAAATAAAGTTTGCATTCCCATTTACTAGTTTACTAGTTTTTTTAAGCATTATATTAGCACAGCACGTGGGTGGCAGTGGCGCAATGGGTAGGTGCTCACCTTGCAACTGGCGGGTCGCTGGTTCGAGTCTGTGTCTGAGCGCATGCTGTCGTTGTGTCCCTGGGCAAGACACTTAACCCACATTGCTTAAGTGTGTAGGTGGTGTTTGGTGGTGGTCAGAGGGGTCATAGGTGTGAATTGTCAGCCACGCTTCTGTCAGACTGCCCCAAGGCAGCTGTGGCTACATTAGTAGCTTACTACCACCAAGTATGATTGAGGTGTGAATGAACTGTAAGTGTCTTTGAATACCTTGAAAAGTGCTGTCTAAGGCATTATTATTAGCATGCAGTACTTTGCACAAACATAGTACATTTCAGAGCCTGTACTTTGTCACTTTTACTTGAGTAAAGAAGTTGGAATTAGTACTTCAACTTTTAACTGAGTATTTTTTTAACACAAGTGTCTGTACTTCTACTTAAGTAAAGAATGTTTGCACATATTTGATGAGGGTGCATGTCCATGGTGGAATAGCCTTCAAATTTCCACATTAGACTTGTATAATTTGAATGAATTTGCTTTTCGGACCATGGTTAATACATTTCTGGTTCAATAAATGGTCCCCGTACGTGTACACCAGACTCTCAGGTTTAAATTCAAGAGAACCCTTCCCATTCCGCAGAGGGATTTGAAAATGGGAGAAGCAGAATCATGAGAAATATTTCATTCATTATTGTCTGAAAGGGGTCTTAAAATAATTCCATACAATCATTGTATGAATTTTGGTAAAGCAGTCTGGACTGTGGAGGGGAATAATGAATTATTTTTACCATATCTGTCCACAATGGATTTTACACTGTGTGAAAGCCTTCGTCTTCACTGGCTTAAATTGCTGCAGTGTTCTGGTGGCAGTGGGAATTATGCTGTATGTGTGTTCCAACTGCAGTCTCCAACTGGAACGCACCAGGCCATTATACAAAACAACCCATTGTGGGTACCATGATTAACTTACACATATCTGACACCATGCTGCTGTAAAATGTCCACGCACGTGTGTGTTTCTGCACATGGAGTCTGTTTTTCCAACAGTTTATGACTCGCATTAAAGAATTCTATGAATTACATTTTAATTAATCTACTTCTGTCTGCAGTGTAATGTGATACAGCAGAATGGTAGTAAATAAAGTATTGTATTTTAATTCAATTTAGTGGAAGTTAATTAAGTGTTATCCATTGAGAAAATGATCAGAAAAGTCATGTGAAATGGATTACAATTAAGTCATTTTAAGTATACCCATAATCATGCATCAAGCTGTGAGGTGGCAGTGGTAGTATCAGTGTCATACAACAGTGTTTATCCTTCTCTGTGTCAGTGTAGGGTTTTTAACCTTACAGTATTAGCACCTTGAGGTGACTGTTGTTGTGATATGGAGCTAGATAAATAAAACTGAAATGAACTGCATTCATTGTTTTTAAAGCTTTTCGGAGCTAAATCTAGAGTCTAACCCTGCTGTAGTTTTAAAGGAAGTATAAAGAAAAGCCATCAAAAGTCAAGGAAATATACAAAACTAGAATTAATTACAGAAATATTATTTAAACAATAAATGAAATATTATCATTGTGGGCACTTTTGTCATTTTTAACAACAGAAAAAGAATATAAGAAGCTGTTAATAATACGGTTATACATACTGTACAGGTGAAAAATCCAGTACTGTGGCTTATTGACTGGGCTAGCACTCCCGGTATCGCGTGAATTCAACCACTGTGTAGAAATAAGCATGGCACACAAATGATCCCAACACCAGAAAATGAACAATTAGCTTGTGTTTAAAACAACAAAATTAATGTGTTAATTTTGCCCTGTTCTGGGATTTTAACACATCTTTTTTGAGAGTTTTAAAATAAGGTGGTCGTCTACTTTCATTTTTTATGGGGTGTATTGGTTCTTTTACTCAGAAATGGGCCATAAAGCATTAGTATACAATACCTTCAGCCACCCTCATTTCTTTATAATTTACATCCAAGGAGCCAGAGCTTCTTATGATTTTAAAGCAGTCTTGAGGCTTTCTCAAGGTCTTTCAAGACTTTTCTTTGAACTTTTCAATCAAGCTAACTGGAGGTATTCATCCGGACTGGATAACACAGGGCAGAACAATCCTGATCATGAAGGATCCCCACAAGGGTACGACACCATTGAACTACCAGCCAATTACCTGACTCTCTACAAGATGGAAGCTCCTCTCAGGCATCATAGCAACCAAGCCGCGTAGGCAGATGAGTCAACACGTGAATGCAGCTCAGAAGGGCAATGGAAATAACACTAGAGAGTCAAAGTAACAGCTACTGGTTGATAGAGCAATACACCAAGACTCTAAGACCAGGCAGACATACCTGAGCACCGCCTAGACTGACTACAAGAAAGCCTACGACTTAATGACCCATACATGGGTACTGGAGTGCTCGGTGCTGTACGAGGCTAGTACCTTGCTAATAATGTTCCTCAGGAACTGAATGTGAATGTGGAAGACAGCACTGGAGGCCAACTCCAAGGCAATTGCACACGTCACAAGTGTATAATACTGTATACACTTCTGTTCTGCATAGGCCTTAACCCCGTAAGCCAGCTCATCTCTAAGAGTGGATACAGATAAAGATTCAAGAGCAGAGAGACCATTGGCCACCTCCTGTACACAGATGATCTCAAGCCGTATACCACGAGTGAGCAAAACATCATCTCACTGATCAACCTCACCAGGATCTACAGTGGACTGGATAAGTTTGGCAAATGGTTGCAAAAAGAGTGAGGGTGAGCTGGACTGAAGGCAGAATAGCAGACAGCTACAAGTACCTGGGTATCCCACAGACCAATGGGATCCACGATGAAGATGCAAGATGCAGTTTTGTTATAATACCACCGACAGTTGACTGTGGAGTATTTAGTACCGAGGAAACTTCACAACTGGACTTGTTGCATAGGTGGCATCCTATCATGGTACCACGCTGGAACTCACGGAGCTCCTGAGAGCGACCCATTCTTTCACAAATGTTTGTAGAAGCAGTCTGCATGCCTAGGTGCTTGGTTTTTAAACACCTGTGGCTGTGGAAGTGACTGGAACACCTGAATTCAGTGATTTGGATGGGTGAGTGAAGACATTTGGCAATATAGTATATGTAATGGTGAAAACAGATTACAGGAATATCTCATGAATGGCAGGGATAATTGATGGAAATGCAGACACAACAGGTTTAAATGTAGCATCAGTATGAAGGTACAGGCAATATGATCCAAATGCCATTTGGCCCTTCAACCCATCTTTGATGGCTTTATGCTTACTGGCTGCAAGGTTGCTGTTCTGAAATTTTATATCATCTCAAAATAGATTTCTATTCAGGCTAATGGTTTAGCTGGTGCAGACAACATGTGTTAATGTACTTATGTTGTGTGAATTGAAAAACCTGATTCGATGTATTTTTTTGGTTTTCTTGCTTCTATACATATATCACTGTCTGGTTCTACATTGATGTCCTAACCCCCAAAAATCTCAAATATTGGTGTAAATTGTTTTCCATCTAGCATTCAGTTAGATCCAAAAGTCAGTTGGATATTTTGTCTGTACTTTGGATTTCACATCTATAAACGCGACCTGTGTATGTGTGTGTGCCTTGGTGCATGTTTCTACCAGTCTCCTGCTTTCTGGGTGTCTGTCCCCACGTTGACAGGTCAGCCAATGAGTTTGCATCCAGTCATGCTGTCACCAGGAGGCTTGTGAGGTGTTGCCAGCTGAAGGACATGTTCATAATGCAGCCATACTTTGACCTTGTTCGTCATAAAGAAATCATGCTTAATCCAACACCAGTTACTCAGGAAGCATAATAATTGATTGGTGAGCTGGGAATTTACTTGCTTTTCAGTGTAAAAAAGAAAAAAAATAATCTCTTCTACCTTAACACAAATGAGGAACGACACACACAAATACATGCATAGACAATGACATGCTAACTCTCAGATTTAATATGTGACGCCATCACACATGCACCCACAGGTAAAAGTTGTACTTCGCTTTCTTGTGCACTCCTACCTGCTTGTTTGAGTCTTGAGAGGGATTCTTTAATGAGGGAGCAGTGCGGGCGCTCATGAAATCATTTAAATTTCAAATGCATGAGGTGATTATGCTAGTGAATTAGCCCAGTGACTTATTGTGGAATAATTTAGCTCAGTCAGGCAGAATGGAGACAGCTAATATCTATGGAGACCTCACAACAGACAGGGGTGGGGTGGGGCTTAGTGGGTTTATGGGTGGAAGGGTTAATGGGAGGCAAAAAAAAAAAAAAATGAAAGCTGAAAAAGGAGACGTGATGGAGGCGGACAGAACAACAGGGGTGGCTACTGTGTACACACACGCTACAAAAGACTTGGACAGATGAAGAGAGGGAAACCCAGACAAAGTGGGGCATAAAACCAGAAGTACGAGTAGATACTGGAGCAAGAGATGGAAGGAGAAAGTGATGAACACAGGGAGAAGAGAAATCAATGGATAGGAGGAATGGAGAGGATAATTGCCTGACAGACATGAATGGAAAGATGAATTGAAGAGGGTGAGCATGCAGGTGCAGAACAGAAGCAGAAAAGAAGGCAAGAGAGGCTGTAAAGGCAGTTAAAAGATAGAGAAAAAAGTGTGTGTAAAAGGGATGAAGATAGTTCATATTTGCTATGACACTGGGAGACAGTTAACTACCAAGAAAGGTTAAAAACAGGGGCAAGTGGGAGGAATAACACAGATGATTAATATTTTTTCTTCTACCGCAACTGTTTTATTGTAAACTTACTGGAAAATGATAAGTGGCTTTCATGAAGGTGGCTTAAACAAAGGCAAACACCATTTGGTGGCTTTGACCCAGGAGGTAAAGCAGGTGGTCTACTAATCGGGAGCTCAATTCTTCGATCCCTGGCTAAGTATCTCTGGGCAAGATACTGAACCCAGAGTTTCCCCCGATACATCTATAGGAGTGCATTGCACGAATGTGTGTGAATGAGGCTTCCAGTAAGAAAGGGCTTTGAGTGCTCAAATTGAGTAGATAAGCACTACAAGTACCATTGCTGGCAGTCATCTTAAGACAAAATAATAAATGAGGCAAATACGATTCAATGATGAAACCAAAAAAGACACAATAATAACACATCTCTCATCCACATCAAGTGCTGCAGTGTAAAAGTAACTCCATGTGAAGGTCCTCACTGGTTATTTCCTGCTTCAGCCATGAGGATGTATTCTGTGGGGATCCTAGTCTGCTATTGGACAATCTTTACAGTGCTCTTCATGCAGCATACAGCTGTAGCGATGGTCACTTTTCAGCTTTTTCTTGAGCTGATATAATTATATTATGTAAACACTGGAATTATATTTTCCACACTTCAAAAACATGTTCAACCACCACTTTAGTCCAATTATGGGCTCCTCTGAATCTTTACTGCTCAAGTGTTTGTTTAGGGAGTGAAGAAGATGTTACTATTACTATACCCACTGCCACCAGCTAGAGAACCACCATATCATCCTCCCTGAAACTGTGAACAAAAAGACCTTCACTCATGAGTTGCGCCTTTCTAATTGACAACAATATGTGTAAACTCTAAAAAATTACAAATAACCAAAACCATGATTTAAAGCCAGTTTTTATGATTCTCTCATCCTCAGCATCAGGAGTTAGACACCTACATGTCCTCTCAATCCTGGAAAGTCTACAATAATGTCCGCATAAAATTTTGGTTTGCCAGCAGTATCAGAAACCTTGATATAAACACTTTTCAGCAGCATGCAGCTTCACTGGCACAACATAAAACATCGGTTTGATGATGAAAGATTCCAGATGTCAAACACCTTGAAAATCATGCACCCATCCTGTTCAGGTGGCTGGTATAGTGATGCAATGGTTAGCACTATTGCCTTACGGCAAGACAGTCCTTGCTGTGTGGAGTTTGCATGTTGCCCCCATGTCTGCATGGGTTCCTCCTACAGTCCAAAGACTTGCATATTAGGTTAACTGGTGATTCTAAACTGGCCATAGGTGTCGATAGAAGTGTAAGCAATACGTAATGTCGAAGTAGGATAACATCAACCATGTATTGCTTGAATACTTCCTTCTGTTCATTCATAACTGTCCTCCATCACACCATTCCAGTCTTTTTTATTTTTTATTCAGTAAATCTCCATTTCTTCATTTAATACTGTACACCATCCCTCCCTCCATCCATTTATCCAACCATTCATCCTAGAGAAAGCAGTAATTGCAGCTGCTGGCAAAAGCCATCGGTTTTCTCAGGCTAATTACTATAGCCTCTTAACAAAGTAGCACTAAAGGAAAGAGTCGACAAGCACACTCACACGACCATGCCATATTCACATTCACACACAAGTGAATGTGAATGGCATGCACACAAATAAGTACTCAAATACTCAAATTAGGTCTTTCTATAGTTCATCATTTTTCTAATATGTTGACCACGCAGGAGAAAGTCACTCTACCAGAGTCAGAGTCAACTGCATTAAAGAAAATCTTATTCAAATAGAATGCTGCGGGAAATATTTTCTGAAGTATGACTGAGCTTATATCTTTCTTAACTGGGATTACTTGGTATATTAAAGAGAGATTTGTGGAAATATTCGGATTTGCTTCAAAGAAACAAGCTCTGTGAAATGATAAAACTCGCATCCCAACTATTACATGGCTGAAACCATCGACTGTAAATTAAGCCACTGATCAGGAAAGGCCCTTCGTGTTTTAGCAGTTGTTATACTGGTGTTCTGGACCTGACCAGTGAGTGGTCGATCAAGAACTGAGGGATAGTGCATAGTCATATGGTTGTGGCTTAAAGCTTACAGTGCTTTTTCTTCTTCTCTGGCCCTGATGGAAACCATACTTTATAAAATGAACACCATTTGGTATTCAATTAGACTTAAACTAGCGACTGAGTGTCACAAGCAGAACTGAAGTTTTGCTGAGCCATTGCCATCGATCACCAACTCTGGGAAGCCTCTTGCAGACGCACACCGTTTTTGGTCACTTTGTATTATTAAACTGCAAAATCTCGCTGGAATTTGCAGAGAGTGAGTGGCAGCCAAAAGAGAGCGAGTGACAGACAACAAATCTGAAAGTCTCAGAAAAAACTGTAATCGAGGCAGGGGGAGATATTGACGGAATAAAATAATCAGGGCAAATGCGCATATTTGTTTACAACACCAAAGACGAACCACACATCTTTATTCTCAAACCTCTTCCTACTGAAATGTCAGCAATGCACTAGAATAAAGCGCTAAGAATTAAAACTGGAGCACAGTTAAATGTCACAGCGCTGTTGAGCCTCTGGTACAATTAAGACACAGAAGGTCAATTTTCTCCAAAGCTCGCAGCTTAGAGTGCCTCCTGCGAATACAGCTATTAATACTACTTAATGCAAAGCATCCCATTTATTTAGTGTAGGTGTGCAAAGGAGTGGAAGAGACGACATTACATTTGTGTGTGTGTTTGAATGCATATCAGTACTTAGACCCATCAATCATGTTAAAACCTCTTCTTGTTAAATGCCATTTAAAAGTTATCAAGCTGGTGGCATCCCAACAAACTTTCAGCAGACACAAAGCAACACACACACTGACACACAAGCAAACCGGTCTTGTGAACTATGAAGGGCGCTGCCTTAACTGGAAAGATGAGATGCAAAAGTACAGCTAACAACACTAACCAGTACTTCAGAGCCTAGAAGATTTTTTTTTTTCAAACTGTAGTTTATTCACAGATATTACTGCACTTTAGTTCTGTTCCAGTTCTTAATAGCACGACTTTTAACAATCAACAAGGAGTAAGCCTGGAGCCATAAAGACTGCAATTAATATCGATCCTGCATCATTGTCCATATGAAGAGACCTTTTTTTTAATGTCTATATATGTTTTGGTGTCATGATATTGGGGTGAACATTAAGTTCCAGCACTCTGCCGAAACAAATCAAAAACCTTCTCCAATTTACATTTTGCCGGTCTCTCCTTCAAATTCATTTTCATGTGGACCTCTGGACCAAACTGGTACTTTTTGGTTGCTCCATGTAGCTCCCATTCTCTGCCCTGGATATCGTCCAGTGTGTTAAAAGAGAGGCTTGTGCTGGTGTAGTCCAGAACAAAAACCCATGTGTTATCAGTGTGCTGTGGGCTGGCACACTCCACAGTTGATGTTACTGCTAATTTTTCTCTCTTAGACACCTCAGGACATTACAGCAGAACTCTGTGATGACGGTCTGGCCCTGTAGGATAAGTTAAGTTTGAATCTGGAAACTTAATGTTTGCATTTCATAACTGAATATGAGCATTAATAAATCTCCAATCAAAAGTGCCATACCTTTAACTTGTTTACTCACTTTTTTTTTTTTTTTACTGGATAACTTCTAAAATATACAGATTATAACTATGGTTATGCCATATCATAGCCGCTATAATGCTGATATAAATGTCTGCATGCTATAAAATGTCATATCTTGACATCATTGCTATAGCAGGGCCATGCGTTTACATTCCCTAGTGTGCGTAACAATGAGACAAAAGCAGGTATGTCTGAGAGCCGCTTGTCAGGTTCCGATGAGAATTTAGTACTTAAAAACTGAGCTACTTAAAACAGCCTCCAACAAAGCAGGGTACTTTTCAAAATATGCAAGAAAACTGTTCCTGCTGAATGTGGAAACAAACGTGTTTCACCAAAAAACACAACTCCGAGTACAACCAGGCTACAAAGGAGGAGACACTGCGAAGGAGATGTGATGATGTGTGACTCAAATGTAAACAAATGACTCTGGAGTACTCGCTAGCTGCACGCCACATAACAGGAAGTGCAAATGGTAGATGGAAATTACTGATGCAGTTACAAAGTGGAAAAGCACTTTAAGCAGCTGGTTAAAAAGCTCGACCCAAGGTACGACACCTCAGGTCAAAAATATTTTTTTAGTTTGTGACAACATTGTGCAGCTCATGAGATACAAGTTATTTCAGGTATTTTTAAAGGAGCGCACACATACCTGGGCTACTTTTGCACTTACATCTGACTGCTACTGCTATTGCACTATACTGCTGCTTCTGGAACTTTGTTTCAACAGATTCACACTAATATTGTACAAATATTAAGGCCAAAGAAGTAGTTAGGTTAGGTTTGCAAGCACAAGACCTAATAACGGGTTTCTATTTTTCTTTTTTTCCTAAATAGGAAATGAGTCCACATTATGTAAATGTGGCAACAGATTTTTGTGAAAAAGAGATACAAAACACACACATGCGCAGTCTTGCACAAACATAATGACAAAAACCTCTGATCCTGAACAGTGAAATAGGAGCTACACTTTTTCAGTTCAAAATGCAGTTATTCTCGTAGGTGTGTGTATATTTTGTATATATTTATTTTAGAAAAAGAAGCCGAGAAGTAAGCGTGGATACAGAAGAGAGCGAGAAAAGGGAAACGCTATGTGTGGTGTGAGAGAGAGAGAGAGAGAGAGAGAGACATGAGGATAAATAAATGATAGTAAGAGGGAAGGTAAGGCGATAGCAGGGAGGATAGGATTAGTCTCTGCTGAAAGCCTTTGGAGAAATACACACAAAACACATATATACACATACAGAATATTTGTGTGTGTGCACACCATACGAGTATGCATCCATGCAATGAAACAGACACATACTATATATACTTAGAATTAAAAAAAAATAGCTAGAAGTGCCACACATGCATGCACGCACGCACACACACACACATGCACTTATCCTATCCTTAGTGTTCTTAATAGTTAAGCTCGTCCTTGAAAGTGCAAGGTGGGGAGTTGATAAGAGAATAGAAATAGAGACGAAGGGAGAGTCGAGGGTGATGGCATATACAGAGGGGCAGAGACAAGAATGAGGAGATGAGAGCCCAAAAAGTTAAGGAAGATAATTTGGTTTGCTTTAAGCCCCCCTCCCTGCCACCCAGATAGTATATCCCTCTACCTCCACTCCTCACTCTCCATCTGTGTCTCCTCCTCTCTACCCAAACTTCCCGACTTAAAAAAGTTCCCCTTTGAGGATTAGCGGAACAAAGGAAGGTGAATTCCAAGGAAGACTAAAGAGAGTGGAAGGCAGCAAAGAAGCACAGGAGAGTGGAAAAAAGGGTAGGGGTTAAAGGGGAAACAATTTACCTGACAGAGAAGTGCACATGATGGGAGAGAAGCCAGAGACCGTAAAGATGAGCCCAGGGTAAATTTTCTACCTGCTCTGCCATTTTTTACAATGTCAGTGCCTAAGGTAGGAAAATCTCTGCTGGGTTTGTGTTTGTGGATTTTCACATTATTTATTTATTTCTCTATGATATCTCAGGAGCAAGACTTAGCGTAAGAGTATAAGCACATAAGAGCAGCACAGGCACATTTCTACTTTGTGCATGAGAGAATCTGAATACAAGGCTAGAAATACTGTGTGTGTGTCTGTGTGTGTAAGTGTGTGATTATGATTGTGTGACAGTGGGAGCAGGTGGCTACAGTGGCAGGTTAGATGGAGTTGTAATAAGATGAAAGTGGCACTTTTTCTTTCTGCCTCTCGCACACACTCAGTTCGTCTTTGAGATGATTGGTTCCAGTTGCAGGGTGACGGCCTTGCAGTCTGTCAGGTCTTTTCGATTTTTCCAATGTTTTTTTTTTAATTCATTCTAATTTCATGAAAATCTTGACCTCTTCACTCTTGCGGTTTCCTCTGTCATTTCTTTCTAATCTCCTTTGTCTTCCCTTCCATTTCTGTTCACACACCCATGTTTATAATTAAATAAAAACACAAATGTTATCTGATACAAAACAACAAATCAGGAGACTGAAATGCGGTTGTGGTAAGGATCTTTTCACATTAATGTGAAATGAGGCTGATATTTTTGTTCTTTCAATCAAGGTGAAAGTGATGAATTTCTATTTGTAAATGACCATATTTCAGATGCCTGAACTGTGTAACAAAATGCAGAGACATAAACGTGAAAGTGGTGTAATAATATGTGTAGCAATCCAGTACTCAACATTTACTCATGTGCTGCTTTCATACATGGTCTATTTATGTGCACATCTGATAAGTAAGAATGGGTACACACAGATGGATGATACAGACTGATGAATATAGACAAGTGTGGAAAATGGAGGCAATATTTGCTTTTGTGCTAGATGACATGCTTGAGATGGAGGCAGGAATCCATTTTCTACACTGCGTTTTTGTTCAGAATGTGGAACTGAATCCATGAACACATACAGTTGTGGTCAAGTTACATACACTCAATGTCATGGTAAGTCTGGGCTTTAAATATATATATATATATATATATATATATATATATATATATATATATATATATTTTTTTTACAAGGAGGCATGATTGTACAGATTCACATTTTAATGACTTTAAAAAAAAAGATTTAAGTGTAAAAGTTTGACTTTACTTCAGATCTTCTCTCTTACCATGAACTTCCTGCCCATGATGAGTGTACGTAAACTTTCGACCACAACTGTATTAATGAACAGACAGAACCAGGGGTGAGTCATTCTTTCTGAGAGTCTCAGCTGCAAAGAAAGGTATGCAAATACACATAACTCTGAGGTCTTTAAACGTTAAGTCCTTTCTGACCTATGACCCCAGAGAACCCTTCTCTTTTCTGAAAGCCTATTTCTTCCAGAAAGTAAGTGAGACACAATTCTAAGTCTATTGGAACACATGCTTTACCCATTTCACAAAGTATTATGAAAAACCGGGTGATGATGAGCCAACTGACTGCGTATTGTTCACTCGAAAGTCTTAAAATTCTAAAAGAGGCATGAAAAACATCACAGAACAGTTTTCAATTTGTCTGAAAGCTCTAACTCTGCTGAAAGGTCAGATATTGCTTTCAGTACAAGAAAAATCCATCCATCAAATACCATCTTAGAAATAGAGATGGATGTGCAGACTGACCAGGATGTGGACTTAGCTCTAGTCCGGGGGATGGGCTGAGGAGGAGAACAGAAGTAGATAAAGTAGGACATGTGGGAAAGATAGAGAAATGTAAAAAGAGAGCAAGATGGGGATTAGAAACCCCCTGAAAGGCAGTGACTTAATTTCCTGGCTAATGTGACTATGATTATCTCTTGGGTGGGAATGGAACTTTTGATGTCCTGGGACCAGACTAATCCTTGGTGACTAACCTCCACCTCTCATTTCCTCTAGATTAGCTTACTCTGCTACTTAATAAAAAAAAAAGTTGAAGGTGGGTCAGTATTAACCTGTGAGTGAAGGAAAGGAGAGGGGAAAAGATCATGTTTCTCTTTCTCTGACTATGGAGAATGCCCTCCCAAGAAAAATGACATTAGTCCTTTGTTCAAATCACCTACAGTATATTTCCTAACAAAGACCCCTTGCGGCTTTGTGAATAGCACATCCTCTCTAAAAACAAGCGTGGAAGCAGTGTGATGATGTTACAGTGCCAGGAAACCTTGAAGGGAGAATATCAGACCAAGTCAATGAACTATGCACTTCTTGTTCTTTTCATTAAAGCAAAAATGAGAAAACTAGCTGGCCATGTCAGTAGGTCATAGTTAAGAGTTTATAAAAAATGTAAAAAAAAAAACACAAGAAATAGTGCATAGTAATGTGCTGTTCTTTGTAGATACACTTGAGTGCTCTAAATGCTGAGAAACTAACAGCAAACTACCTTACAACCTTATTTGTAATACAGTATTTTTGTTCAGTAAAGTTACACGTTGGTCTCTCATACTCAAGTCCCACTGCCCCATTTCAGTTAATCTTTGAAAGCCTTTTTAATTTCTAAATTATTGTCGTAAAATAAAGAGGCAGTCACTCAGATTATGGACAGTTCCCTGCATGCAAGCATGAAGACATACAGGACTGTTAATGTGTAAATGTAAAGGCTTATTTTAGCAGTGCTGTGATGGTTATTTCCGTATTTCAGTTTTTTTAGATGTTAATTTTTATTATGTGCGCTTATGTGGACACAGCATTGTTAAGGTTTAACTAGTCCAAAAAGGAAAAAAAAAAACTTTCTTAATTGTGATATTTAGTGTACTACATGTAAATTTACTGTGTACAATATGTATTTACTTGTGTGTTGCAATTGCCGTGTAATTTTGACGGGGCATTTTTTTTTGTCTCAAATCAAACATGCCAAGTTGTGCACTCAAATAATGACTGCAGCGTTTGCTCATGTTTCACACATGAGTTGCAGAATTTTGCAAACATTTAGAACTTGCAGAGCGACTGGCCACAAACACACACACACTAAAGTCTACTGTGCTTAAGATGACAAGATGCAGATGTCCAAACACACGTGTAACACGTGTCATCTTAAATATGATGGTTTTGGAGGACAATAAACAATATCATGCTTTTAAGATGTAAGATTAGGGCATGGTCTGTAAAAAAACATTGTTGAACGCCATGGGAAAAAAATATTTTGTTGGTAAACCCCTCTCGTGTTTATCTTTGGGAAAAGAACGACTGAAAAAGGTGAAAAATCCTGGACAGATAAAAGGAGAAAGAGTAAAGAGTAAAGGATAGTGGATCAAGAGAGGATGGGTAATTAACAGTACAAGGATTTATATCATATTGAGATTAAATGGCAAGCCAAGAGAGTAACACAGGCTTGCTTCATTCAGTGCTACTGGTCTGAACTTGGCTGACAGACAGACTAACAGATACACACACACACACACACACACACACACACACACACACATAATTGTGCTTGTCATGGTAACCAGTTGGCTGTGACTTCTAGCCTGTTTGCACTGATAAACTGGTAAAACTGAAGGTGACTCTGTGCGTCCAACAATTTAGAACCACATGAATGAGGGTTATTTACAAATTCACACGAGGACCAAGATTTTTTTTTTCTTTAAAAAATGTGTTGTTCAACAGTCTGCTGCGGATTTTTTTTTTCTTATCAGGCTTTTCTCAAGAGAGAAAGCCTCAAGTGTTGCCAGGTTATCATCCAATCTGACCAATGACATGTCACTTGACCCTTCTCTCGGCCAATGCCCTGTCTCCAACAACCGGCTGGGCCCCAGCTGGCCAATTAGCTCGCCTCTTAGTGTGGAGCTTGGCCAATGAAAAGCCCCAGGAGACTTGCGTTCGCCTGAACTCACAGATGGGAGGACAGAGAGGGAGAAAGAGGGAGAGGGACTGTGTGTATGTGTGTGTGTGTGTGTGTAAGAGAGAGTGTTTGAGAGAGAAAGAGGGTGTCAGGGTCTTGGCCTGAATTCCCAAACACTATTGAGACATCTTCACTGAAGAGGCTGGCTAGGTTTGAGTTAACAGTTGGAAACAAATCTGTCCATAAAAGGGATGGATGGGAGAATGTCAATGCTGATAATGCTGAGAAAAAGGAAACCGAATGGCTAACCTGCCAATGCTATATTTAAGAAGAAAAGAAACTATTCTTCATATCTTTAATACCTGTAAGTTTTCAGGAAAACCTTACATAGCTTAAATGTTTGCAGTTTCAAAATAACCCCTTTTAAAACTTGTTTTTTCCAGATGCCTGTTATTATGGATGAGTGACACAGAGCAGAGGTTCAGCTCCAACTCATATTACTTTCTTTTTGTGTATCTCTGTTATAGTTTAAAAAGAGAAAAAATGTTTAAATATCAATTGCACCTAATTTAATGAAGAGCTCTTTAAAGTGAAATGAACTGTGAAAAGTATTCAATAAAAAGGCGTAAATGTTACTGAGGTGAAAAAAATTGAGAGCGCTGGATGGAGAAAGTGCCACGGTATGCAGAGCAGAGGGGGATTTTCTCTGCCTCAATAGTTACACTGATTTGGAGTAAAAATTCACCCATCATTTTAGCAGTTTGTCTATTTATTTTTTTTTGTCAAAAAACATGAAGTGAAACTGACTTATTTTCAGTCAGCATATTGTACAGCTGCGTTGACGTGCCACATTACATAATAAGCCGTACCCCTCTCAATATCTCTGCATAGGACTTGAATGTCTTCCATTTCTGCACAACTGTCACTGAATCGTTCCCTCGTACTCTTTCACTTGCAGTTTCATTTTGCTTTATCGGTGCAACATGTAAACTCATTTGTTCTGGAAGGTAAATAACAGAGAATTACAGTGGGTACGGAAAGTATTCAGCCCATTTAAATTTTTCACTCTTTGTTTCATCGCAGCCGTTTGCTAAAATCAAAAAAGTTCATTTTATTTCTCATTAATATATACTCAGCACCCAATCTCGACAGAAAAACAAACAAAAATGTAGAGATTTTTGCAAATTTGTTAAAAAAGAAAAACTGAAATATCACATGGTCATAAGTATTCAGACCCTTTGCTCAGTATTGAGTAGA
>JAMQGT020015297.1:0-35000 GCA_024447675.2 Pterophyllum scalare | reverse complement strand
TTTTCTCCAGATATTCCAGTTTCCTCTCAAAGTCCAAAGACATGCACTTACTGGGATTAGATTAATTGGAAATTCAATATTGCACATAGATGTGAATGATAGTATGAATGTGAGTGTGGATGTTGTCTCTCTCTCTCTCTCTCTCTATATATATATATATATATATATATATATAATTTATACAGGTGTTGTTAGTGTGTGCAGCTGTGCATGAACGAGTCAATGAATGGAAGTGGGCGGACAGGAGCTGAGGAGGGCTTTAGCACTAAACTCATTCAACTTATGCATGTTATGAGTCTGATGGAAGTGACTCGTAGCTGGAGTGCTGCTTTGCCTGCTGTATAAAAGCTTAGCATGGGGCACAGCTCGCTAAAAAGTGACAAAATATATGATAGGTGACAAACTAAAATGGAGATGAAAGCTGCAGCCCATCTTGACGGCAGGATGCAGCAACTGTTGTGATTTGGCGCTATATACATAAAACTGAATTGAACTGAATATTTACACTCCACCCCAACAAGAAACCCTGGCTAAATGTAGATTAGAGCTCTTCTGAGAGTCCAGGACTCTGTGTATCACTTAGAGCAGCAAGAAGGAAACTGAATGCACACATTAAAAGGGCCAAAACTGTCTATGCTCACTTCTCCACCCACAAACATGTGGGTGGGAATTAAGAGCATTACAAAAGGGACCTTGCCCCAGGGACCCATCTTTTCCTGATGCTGCTAATACTCCTTTTATGCACATTTTTGAAGCCTTCAGGACTTCTCAAAGCACCAGACTCACCGTACAGCTATGTGATGAGCCACCCAACGTTATCACAGAGGATATGAAAGTGATGCTCCACAAGGCCATCCCAGTCTGGTTCTCAATGACTGCACACACCAGCTCTCATAGGCACTGACTGCTATCTTCACCATTTCACTCTCTCAGTTAAAGGTAACATCATGCTTTAATAATAGTAATGCCTTAGACTTATATAGCGCTTTTCTTGGTACTCAAAGACGCTTTACAATTCCGTGCACTATTCAATCATACTTGGTAGTGGTAAGCTACTAATGTAAAACTAATGTGTCTTTAAAATTGTTACTGGCATCCCAGTTCCAAAGACCTCAGCAATATCATGCCTAATGACTACTGCCGAATAGCACTAACTCCTACAGTCATGTGCTTTAAGTGGCTGGTCATGGATAAAATAAAAAAGAAAACTTAGACCTGCACTGACCTCTGTCACTATACTTACAGGAAGAACAGAGATGCTACAGATGCCATCTCACACTTCATTCACCTAGCCTGCACCCACTTGGAGAACAGGGACTCTTATCTCAGACTGCCCTTCTTGGATTTCAGCTCTGCTTATAATACCATTATTCAACAAACACTGATGCGCAAATTGAAGACACTTGGGCTGAATCCATCTCTATGTGATGGCAAACAGGACTTTCTAACAAACAGGAGACAGACTCCCAGAATCCACAACATCACTTCCAGCCCCATCATCCTTAACACTGGCTTTCTTAGGGATGTATCTTGATCCCCAACCTTTACACTCTGCTAAGCTATGACTGCTCAGCTACATTCCTACACTGTAATGTTTGTCACTGACACAGCAGAGATGAGACTAAACTCCTGCAATGATGAGAAAAAGTGTGGACTAGAGGTAAAATATCTGAAGTGTGAAGAAATAAAGGAGATAATTATGGAATTTACAAAAGCCACTCTGAACCCTCGTGCCACTCTGTACATAGGAGTAGCGACTGTCTAGGTCACCTCCAGCTTCAAGTATCAAAGGATTTACATCAACACTAACCTTAGTTGCAACACTAGTGTCACGGTTCTGGGCCGGTGGCCCAGTGTTTTGCTTTGTATTCGGGTCTGCGTCCTTGTCTGGTGTCTAGTCTGCGTCTCTGTTCCCCCGTGTCACTTCCTGTTTTCTTTTGACAGTCTCGTGTTCCCTGTGCTTTGTGTTTAGTTTACTTCCCCTTGTGAATTTAGGTTAATTTGGTTCACCTGTGTTCCCTCCTGTGTTCTATTCCCTCATCAGTCCCCTCGTGTATTTAAGCCCTTGATTTTCCTTTGTTCTTTGTTCGGGTCCTTGTTGTCTTTTCATCTGTGTGATGTCGGCTAGTGTTTAGTTTTGAGTTTTCTAGTGTTTCGAGTTTTGGAGTTTTGTCTCGTGTAGCTGGCCCTGACCAGCCTGTTAAATAAAGAGTTAAAGCAACACGTCCGCACCTGCTTGCGTCCTGCTTTGGGGTCCTCCCTGCCCTCTCAGCACCAGCCGTGACAACTAGCTCCAAGAGCTTGATAAGGAAAGCCCATCAGTAGCTGTACATTCTAAGGAGGCTCAAGTGAGCTGGCCCACGTTCCAGTGCTGACGTCCTTTTGCAGGTGTGAAGTGGAGAGCATCCTTACATCATGTATCACTGTGTGGTACAGAAACTGCCGTGCTGCAGACAGGAATGCTCTGAAGACATGCAATGAAGTAATGATGTAATGAAGACATCAGGGCCAGAGCAAGGCTGAGAAATAGCTTCTTCCCAGAAGCTGTCAGACTCCTAAACTCTGCCACACACACAAAATGCTGTTTTTCACGTACCACACCGACACACCTGGGACTCACTATATGCAATAACAGATTACGCAGACTCTTTCTTATGTGCAATAACTCCAAATGTTTATATTTAGACGTATATGTCTCAAGACACTCTGACAACCATTGCACCATAAATTGCATTCTCATGTTATGTACATCCTTGCTAATTTTTTGTTTTCTAAATCTAGATTGTATTTTGAAGCTCCTTGAGGTGACTGTTGAGGCGCTATGACTGAATTGAATATTTGAAATCATATTACTGATTTTGTCATTAGTTTGTTAGCTTGTTATAGTGATGTCTGACAGGGACCTCATTACCTCTCGTGCTACCTCGTGTCTTGGAATGACAATAAACCTCTTCAGTCTTGAACAGCATTCAGCGCCATTATACACTGACTGCGAGAACCAGCTGTTCAGTTCATTTTTCATTTATTTCTGCCCTTGGTAATAGATAATCAGATAATAAAGCAGAATATAAAATTACTCTGCAAGCATGACATGAAGTACTTATTGAATTAAAAACTGGTGTCAGTGGACACATTCATTCTCATCTCTACAAGTGTCTGATCTGTTATTAGCGGCTGAAGTCCACAGTGACAGCGCTGTTAATGAAGTTCAGTCTAGATGATGATTGACTGTGCTACTGAAGGCATGAAGAACATAAACTTTCTATACAACAACAATTTGAAGAACTTTTTTCTTCTGTAGCCCATCACTCCACGTTCAGTAATTATTTTGGATACACTGATCATGAGGAGCATTTGTGTAGCCCCGGGGCAACAGCTCATTAAGAGTGACAATCTTTTGACTAGCTTTTCCCCCATGATATGAAACTTTTGTATCCTTTTGCTGTAATGTTAACAATCTGATTTAATGATGAAAAATCAGCCCCTGCTGGGCCTAAAATCTTTGATGAGCTCAGAGCAGTGCGATATTCCCTTCATTACTTAAACCTGAGAACCATTTATCTCTGACAACATCATGCTATTTCTTTGCATCACCAAAACAGGAAGGAAGCTGTGGTGGCATTGGTGCTTTATGGGACTGTCCAAACAGAGTGACTTAATTAGTGAATCCTAAAACCTTTTTTCCTTTTCCCAAAAGGAGCAAGTACACACAAAAACATGCACAAATTATACTCAGTGCCATTGGAAGAGGGTGTGGATCAGACCAGTAGTAGAATGTAAGTTTGCATTTACTTTTCAGTACTTTACTGAACTGCAGCTTTAAACTACTTTTACTTTAAGTATTTCTATGTTATGCTGCTTTCTACTCTCACTCCGCTATATTTTGGATGTCAATATTGCACTTTATAAACTTTAGTTTTGTTATTATTACAAGGTTTCCTTTTTTTTCTTTTGTTTTTTGGTTTATCCTTGTTCCTTTGCTTAAATCATTGAAAATTCAATAAAGATATTTTGGCAAAAAAATATTGTACTTTATACTTGCCTTGAGGCATTTGTTGTGATTTGGCACTAATACATAAAACTGAATTAAATCAAATTGAAATGAACTTTATTTTGTATAAAGTATAAATGCTCATAATCAGAAATGATGATCAAATTGCCAAATGTCATATAATCTGCCAAAGGGGACATGTCTGCACACGAGCCTGAAAATCTGCATTTATTAAGTTAAAAAGTTTTGGAAACTCACGGGCATGGAGAATACTAGACAATGCACACAACTTCTTTTTTTTGTTTTTTGGTTCACAAGGGTGACATGCAGTACCACATGACTTGTGGCCACCTTCTGGGGCCCTTCAAAGAGCAATGTTTTGGTAACACTCTCCTTAATGAGTCTCTGAACATCTCTGCGCCCAAGCAGCAGGTGCACAACAAGGAGGCCAAGAGTCCTCCAGTCTCCTGACAAACTTCCAACTGTTTCATCAAGTGTCAGAGGGCTCACAACATCTGTTTGATTTCATCATAGACGGAACGCTCTGCATGTTGCACAGGCGGCTGCACAGATGACAGCAACAGGCACATACTGGCTGCTCCTCTCCTCATTGTCTGCTCTGAGTAAAGAGCACTGCTCGAATAAGAATAGGAGTGTGTTTACATACAGGAGCAAAAGAGCCAGTGTGTGTCCAAAAGGTTTCAAATCATCAACACTTTGAGAACAAACAGGTAGACCCGGTGAGGTCTCCAACACGCTCATAACTTCCAGTCTGGTAAATTCCCCATCCAGATGATGAATGCAGCAATGGAGTCTTTCTTCTTTGAAATGACTGACAGGGCACCCTAATCCCCCCGCATACAGTACCATACTTTAATCATCCACCTCTTTTCACTCTGTTTAGCCCCCACTCTGCATTTACTCATTAGTTATTATTAATCTCTGGCTCTCTTCCACAATGTGTCTTTTGTCCTGTCTCCTTCCCCTCACCCCCAACCAGTCATGACTGCCTCTCCCTGAGCCGGGTTCTTCCAGGAGGTTTCTTCCTCTTAAAAGGGAGTTTTTCCTTCCCACTGTCGCCAGCTGCTTGCTCATATTGGGTCATGTTGTCTGTTGGGTTATCTCTGTAGTTGTTGTAGGGTTTTTACTTTACAATATAATAAAGCCTTGAGATGACTGGATTCATCACTCCATCAGATCTGCTGGCCATGATTTTCAGTCCAGTTCTTGTGTAATTTGGCATAGCTCAGCCTTTTCTCCTTTTTCCCTTCCTTAACCAAGCCTGAACCATGAAATTATTGCCAGAAAATTCAATTTTCATTGAACCTTCAGATAAATATTAATTAAATATTAATTTGCATATATGTTTTAATCTGTATCATATTTCTACATCCGGCATTGCTTAGTAATTTACTGCTAAAAAATGTATTGTGCAATTTATTTAGGTTTTTTTGGGGGGGGCAAACCGATGATGTAAAAGTATCAAAAACTCACAAAACTCATTTATCAAATATGATACAGTTGGCTTCAAAGGGTTAAAAATAGCTTCCTGACAGCCATCCTTCCACTAAGAACATGTGTGATGAGGCTCTAGCAAAGAGGCCTCTCTCAGGTCCTGTGTCAGGTCTTTACTGGATTTTTCTTCCCCTATTTATCAAGGACATAACTTCCTAGAGTTTTTCAGGCCTGCCACCTCTTCTTTTGTTCTTTACTTGCCCAGTTTCTTCAAAATTTAGGACTCACTGCACACCATGCCTAGATATGCCAGGTTTTCAGCTAATGACTCTTCGTGGAAACTAATTTTTTGTGTAAAATTGGTGCAAAAATGCTGTTTTGTGTCTGTCAAATGTTGCAATCTTTGGCAGTTTTTTTATAGATTCAATTAAAGAAATGGAACAAATTATGTGTTTTTGCCACAGGCTGCTAGTAACAAAGTGCTTAAAGATACAATTTAAAACTGGTTCTTTGCTATGTCGTCTGTTATGTGTAGACAACACTGGTTCATCCCTCGAGTTAAGTGCCTTTTTTATGCTTGAATGATTCATAGGTCAGTGTTAAGCAGCTTAACAACCAACAAAAAAAAAACTGGGTTGAAAACAAGTGGAAAAGTCTAAAGGAAAACTTTGAAAGACCTTCAGAGAGAAGAACTATTGATGAGGAGCACTTTAAAACTGACAGGACAGTCTGGCTCCTCAGAAGCAAAATCCTGTATATAGAAATGAGGGGTGGCTCAAAACTTTTGCACAGTACTTACAGTGCTTTTAATGATTAAGCTGTTAAGCCAGCATGGCAAATACCCACATTTAAAAAACGGGAACCACTGAATATAATGACCAGCATTTGGCAGCCATAAAGCTGCAGTAGCACTGTAGCTGGGGAGGCTAAGTCCTCCACCCCTGTTGAGACTGAATGACCACAAGAGTAAAACAAAAACAATTTTCTCTGTTAACAGTCATCTGTGAAGCAATACGTGATGTTATGTTTGTTACTTCGTTCAGTTAGGTATTGCTCTCCCACGGAGCGCAGTCAATTTCTGGCAGCCGAACACTTTTCGGTACAACACGGCCCCGGATAAGATGGAGAAGATAGGATGGATGTTTGTTTTGTATTGTTTTGATGCATGTTATGAGTCGTAAAGCAACTGGCATCTTTCATGATGCGCAGCACAATGCGCCACACTATTAGGTCGCAATATGTTCATTTTTCAGATGTTATTTTCTCATTATTCAATGATGCGTGAACATCGTTTGCAGTAATGCGTTTTCATATATTTAAAATAAATAGATTTTAAGTTTATTTTCTTCATTGTCTGGAGTGTAATGTGTTCATAATGCACTGTGCCGCACAGTTAAGCAGCATTTCAAGTGCGATTCATGAAGAAGAACGTGGTTAATGATTAAGAAGATAATGTTAGAAAACAGAAAACATTTAAGTGGCCATCAAATGCAAACTTTTAAGAATTAAAAACACAAGTCATTTATATCCTTGACACTGAGGCCAGATCAATGTGCCAGAAAGCAGCCAACCTACCGATGTCTGGGCTCTGGTGTACTACCTTCTGGGCTTGTCCAAAGCTGTCAAAAATAATTATGAAAACCTAAACTGATTGCCACAGCTCTGATTCTTACCACTCTATATTCCTTCAAAAACTTATTATTGTTATATCCAGGAATTGAATGCAATATGTCTGAACATATGTCAAAACCTCCAGAAAATTTTGTTTTCATTTTAATTTATTGATTCATTAATTTCCTGCAGTTCTACACAATATGTGTACCTTATGCAAAAGGACTGAAACACAGACAAATAAGAGCATTAAAGACACAAAGAGGATATTAGGCCAGAACACAGCAGGCTGGTGTCATGGCTTGTTTGAATGGTTAGTCATAGTCAGGGGTTTTGTGCAAAAACAGCAAATACACATTTCTCTTCAATAATTAATTTTTTTTTAAAACTAGGACAAAAATGGCCTGAGCATCTCTGTTCTCTTCTTAAAGCTGTATGAAAGGAGGTTGATTTATCCAAATTCCTGCATACTGACATCCCCAAAAATAGCCATGGGTGAGTACACTGATCAGGCAAAACATTATGGGCACTCACAGGTGAAGTGAATAACACTGATTATTTCTTCGTCATGGCACCTGTTTAGTGGGTGGGATATATTAGGGAGCAAGTGAGCATTTTGTCCTCAGAGTTGGTGTGATAAAAGCAGGGAAAATGGGCACGTGTAAGGATTTGTGTGAGTTTGACAAATTGCTCTGGTGTGCTTCCCTTACCTGGGGAACACCTGGTACCAGGATGCACTATGGGAAGAAGACAAACATGCCACGGCAGTGCGATGCTTTGGGCAATGTTCTGATGGGAAATCTTGCCATCTATGTGGATGTTAATTCAGGAGTGGTTTAAGGAGTAAATTCCCCAAATTTCAATCCAGTCGGGCATCTGTGGGATGTGCTGGACAATCAAGTCCGATCCGTGGAGGTCCCACCTCATAACTCACAAGACTTAAAGGATCTGTTGCTAACATCTTGGTACCAGATACCACAGCACACCTTCAGGGCTCTAGTGGAGTCCATGCCTCAACAGGTCAGGGCTGTTTTGGCAGCAAAAGGGGGACCAATACAATATTAGGCAGGTGGTCATAATTTTATGCCTAATCAGTTTGCAATTAAGGATAAAGGTGAGTCGTGTATTACAAATCCACTTTACCTATGTTCAGCAGGAGACTGAAAGAGATAACACAGGATACTTTGGATATAGTATACAGTATTAATTGTCTTATCTACATTAGACAAATCCACCAGAATCAAGGCCTGCCCACACCCACCCAGTCGGATTCATTAAATACAAAATAAGTATTTCAAAGATAATCACAATAAATGGTCTCATTGCATCAGCACACATTAGTATAATTGTTGAACTGATTTAGTAAGACAGACTAACAGACAGATCCTTCATGTTTTCATCTACATTGAATTTATCGTTATCATTAAGTAATTCATGACCTCAGTAGAATCACTGTATTTCATGCACGTTGTGCTTATACTTCAGGGAAAAATAAGTATAAGCGCTTTGAGTGCTCAATTAGAGTAAAGTAAAAGTGCTATATAAGAACTAGTCAAATTACCAAAAATAAGGCTCTTGCCTTGTTAGGAAGCATTTTAAGAGTGTACTAAACTAGCAACATTAACAGAGTAACTATAAAATAAAGCTGAAAGATCATTTTGATTTCTTACAAACTGTTTTTAATGATCACAAAGGTAAGGCTGCTATAGTTTTTACCTGCTGACACTGTGTGTGTGTCTGTGTCTGTGTGTGTGTGTGGATGTATGTTGCCAAATTGTGTCAGTATATGTGTGCATGGCTGGGCCTGGATCTGGGACATGCTGGTACATATGATCATCAAGGGTGGAGGTTTTCCGCTCCACCATGGTCGTTGCTGTCCCCCAGCCCCCTCTCTAATTAGTTTGATGCTTGATGTAATGCGTTCCTGTGCATGCTTTTGCGACAGTGTTGCATATGATTTGACTTGCCATAACAACCACAATCCATCTGTGGAAGTTCACGGGCACCTTCTCTCAGATCCAGTAGATAAATGCCACTGGCAGTGTTAAAATGTTGCCAGATCATGAGAGATGAGCCTGAAGTGGGTTGTGAATCTCAGTGACCTTGCCCTGAAGGTCAGAGGTAAAGTTTTCTGGAAATCTTATGAACGTGATAACTGGAGAAAGATGTCACCTAGGATGTTCACTTCAATGCCATAGATGTACCATGACTTAGTTCTTACCGTAATAATGCCAATCGCAGAAAGTAACAGTATTCTCAGAGGTTTATGCTTATTATAATTTTAGCATTTCTCATTCCTGCTTCTTACTCAGCCATTTGCTTTTGAATTGATATGATGAATAAAGTCACTGAGGCTCATGTGAGCTCATTAAGAGCTACTGAGACCTGGTAATCATGTGTTCTAGAACCTACACTTTCAGGGGATTCGTGCCACCTAAACCTTTTACTGCCAGGAAGCTGAGGGGTAGCTAGAAGGAGTATTAGGGCCACACTGAGAAAAATATTCAATTGTACATTTTGACAAAGTCAAAATTTTGAGAAAAAGTAAAAATAGTATTTTGAGATTAAAGTCTACATTTAAAGTCAAACAACTGCTTTGGGTAGATGAAACACCTGATCAGCTGTCTTATTGCGTCTTATGATTCAACATATCCCCCCTGTACTGCACGAAGGTTCAGTTTCATCTGTCCATTACCAGTTTGTGTGCTTTTTCAGCTTTCTGCACCATCTCTTTAACGTCCTCATACTTATCACTACGTCGTGTTTGTGTACTAAAAGAGAAATTATCTACTTGTTACTAAAACTGATTCTAAAGTATAGTTTCACTAACTCATAACACAAGACATTCTGGAGGGTGTAGCAGACCTGGCGTGGCAGTCGGTAGACTTGAAATGACAACTTTAATCTCCACATTTCAACTTTTTTCTCAAAATTTTGACTTTATTCTCAAAATGCACAATTTAATGTGGCCTTAAAATGCTGTAGATAGCACTGACAGCTGACAGTCAAGATGCAGTCCAACCCATGAGTGCCGTGGCCTGCACACACACACACCTACACAGAGATACAATCAGACCGTAAGTGTTTCGCTATCAGCTGAGTCTAGACTACTTCCTGGAATTCTCTTTAGACATTAGTCACCACCCTTTTGCTCTCCATCTGTTGTGTTTTTGTTCTACAGTACTTTTATATAGATATTTAAGACAAACTGTGGTGTCTGTCTTTTTTTATTAGTTTTCCTTTTTTATTGTTTCTTAAATCTTAACACATGTTCTTTTGACTATATGTTAAACACCTGCTGGTTGATGATTTATTCATCCCTATTACTTCTGTTGTTGTCCAACTTTTTCATTTAATTTGCTTTGCAACATTCATATAGGCAAACTCAATCTCCCTCTCATCAGGGCAGGTCCTGGTGAACTCCTCTCTCTGGTAGGCGCAGTTCAAATACCGCCACACCCCTGTCATCTCCTCAGGAATCTCAAAGCCTCTATATTTCTTAGCTACAACCTGAGAAAAAGGGGAAAAAACAGTGGGTACTTCTGATAAGGCCCATGTAAAAGTTCTAGCAATCTAATTAGGTTCCAAACCTTTAGGATGTGTAGTTTAGGCAACAGGTTGCAGTCAGCCAGGGTGAGCTCAGGCCCATCTAGAAAGCTCCTAGTAGACTCTGGCACATCTCCTAAAACATCAGCATCAATCTCTTCAGAGAGGGGAGTCCTTAGGAAGTCATCCAGACGATGAAGAGACTTCAACAAAGCTTTTTGTAAGGCTTCAAGGCAAAGATACAGGGAGAAAAATCTGGTGAATGACGGACAGTCATAGGTTGAAAGAGATAACACATGAAACTTTACATATGCTATCTCAACAGTAAAGCTGCAACAACTGATATTTTCCACCAGTAAGGGGAAGAACAATAATCTACTTCTTTATACATTCACCAGTATTTACTTTCCCTTTACAAGTCCACTTACAAAAGACTTTGGGTATTGTATAAAATGCAAATAATTACAGTATAAATATTTAAACCCTGTAGTTTAAATCAAATAAGTGACTATTTTTCAAAGAAATATATGCTTAGAAAAATATCCTTTCTTTGAATTTGACGCCTTTAAAATAGTTTGAGCAGAGCCACAAAAGACTGTAAAAGTTGTGTAGTACTAAAAAAAAAAAAAACTGGCACCACTGAAAAACAGACATGATTCTGTAGTGAAAATCACTGTGTGGGTTCAGGAATAAACACCATTGTCAGTGAACACAGAGCACTGCTGCAGTCATAAATTTGAGTTAAAAAATGCCACAGAGTTTTCTGGGCTGAAGCTCACTGAAGATGGACTGCAGCCGAGTGAAAACCTACTGTGGTCTGATCATATGAATGGTATTAATGCTCATGGTGCGTGATTGAAGACCCCATCAATACTGACTGAGAAGTATAGGCAGGTTTTGAAGAAATACATCCAGCCATCCTAATGTTGAGGTTTTTGTTTTGTTTTGTTTTGTTTTGTTTTGTTTTGTTTTGTTTTGTTTTGTTTTGGGGGGCGGGTGTGGGGGGGGGGGTCAGGAAAGGTCATGCTTAATTCTGCAAGACAATGGCAAACCACTTTGTGCACATGTTCCAAAAGAATGGATCTGTAGTCAAAGAGTTTAGGTGACAAACTAGCCTTCCTGCAGCTCAGATCTGTCACCCATGGAAAACTTTTGGAGGATTATGAAACCAAAAATACAACAAAGGAGGCCTCAAACTATTGGTTAGTTGAAATCTGATACCAAGCAAGAATTGAAAGCATTTGTCAAAAAAATTATAGCAACTGTTTACCTCACCGATACAGGAGATAATATCATCAGACAACTGTTTAACAGGTCTCTCTTGAAAATGAGACCATCTGTCTCAATGAGATAACCTGTATAAATAAAGGCTAAAAGAAAAACTTAATTAAAACATGTTGCTGCCTCACAAAAAGAATTATCCATTCATCCATTTGCCGTTTAACCAGCTCAGTCGTGGTGGGGCTGGAGCCTAAGAATTAAATGATAACACGTGTTGTGCTTCCTACACCAGCTACAGTAGCTTCAGTGTTAGAGGGCTTTATAACCCACTCCCACTTAGTGTCGATTAGTTTGGCATGGCAGATGTAGTGGACCCTCCATGCAAACACTTTCACAGAGTCACTGTGGGGTGGGAGATGATATGGGGTCATTACTTCAATCAATATTTTTCACTTGATACACACTTAATGAGGAATCGAACTTTGTTGTGTCCAGTGTAACTGTGTCCCCTCTTACCATCATTTGTGTCTTTTCTTGGGTTTTTTATGTAAGATGAGAATTTGGCAAAGATGTCGATGCCGGCTGTGTTAGCTTCAGGATGTTTGGGAGCCAGTCTGGGGTATCTGGTCAAGACAAATTAGTGAAATCAACTGAATATCCTCAATCTATTTTTTTTTTTTTTAGAAATGATGCTCATGCACTTTGAGATTTCATACTATATTAACAGTTTAAATAGATTGTACAGTGTGAAATAAACTGTTTCTCCAGAAGGCTCAACATGGTCTGCCCTCGCAAACTTATCCCTTTCAATGTGTGTTTGCATACCGAGGTGGAGTTAGTTTCTCCTCCAAAAACTCTTCTATCTTGTTGACATCGACCTTGACTTCACCATTAAAGGTCATGAAAGGAGGGTTGATTCCTGGAGCAAGTTTCTGGAGGTCAGCCGGCTTCCTGATAACCCAAAATTCAGTCACATGTTGTTATTCCTGTAAAGTATGCATTTGGGTCATAGTATGAATATGAGTATGTGTTTGCACCATGTTACCGCTTGAGGTCGACTGTGGTGACATTAAAAATGACTCCTTTTAGCCACAGGATCATAAAGAGTCTCTGAGAGAAAGGACAGTTTCCGATGCTCTTGCCATCACTTCCTGCCTACACACACAAACACATGTGAATGTGAGCATGCATCGTTGTGTCTCTGTTTGAGGGCTGTGATGGACTAGTGCCCTGTCCAGGGTGCACCCTGCCTTTTGACCTACAATAGCTAGGCCAAGCTACCGCCATATTCTGTTGCCTTTACCTCCCAAAAGAAGAACCAGCATACATCACAAAGGCAGACATGCAACAGTTAACCTCAGGCATGAAGAGCTGCACAGCATCCACACCTACTGCTGAAGAAGCTAACAGTACTGAAGGACCCTCACCAGGATGCAATGCCTTTGAACTACTGGGCGATTACCTGCCTCTCCACACTGTGGAAGCTCCTTCCAGTGGTCAGTTAGAGACCTAACAATAGCGCCGGGTCTCTGGCTGCATGACTGCAGATGCTTGTCTCTGGATGAGTGATCTGGAACGATCATTTCGTTGTGTGCCTTGTGTGCACAATGACAATGAGTTGAATCTAACATCTTATGTCTTTGTTGAAACAATGCTTCATGGCAATAAATCTTCTACCACTGGAAAGCCTGCTTATTTGCCCTTAAATGGTGTAAGGAAAATGCATTTGTGGGATGAGCAGCAGTTGAGTTGACTTACACAACCTCATTGGCTTACTTGTGTCGGTTAGTTAAAGAATGGGATGCCGTCCCACACCAGTGTGTGATGAAGCTAGTGAAGCACCAGGCTGCTGTGGCTAAGTATGGTTCTTCCACATGCCATTGAGGCCCCTGTTTTTTAAATTAATACATTTTTAAATTGCCAGCATGTCTTGCTTCTTCAGACTTCAACAATCCGATCCAATAAACAACACACACAGAATAAGCTATTTGGCATTGGCAGAGACTTGTCAAGGCTTTCATGGGTGCAACCCACAAACCCAACTCTGCTGCTCAAACCACATTATCCTTACAAATGTGGCACAATTTAAGGGCAAATACACAGGCTTTCCAACAGGGCAAAATTTAATGCCAAGAAGCATTGCTAAGTTTCTTAAAATATTGCATAGATTTAGATATGAATCTAACACACCTCAGATCTGTCCAAGTCTTATTATTTGCTGCATTTTAATAGATGCTTTAATGTGTTATGTGAGAAATCTGATATTAGAAAGAAGTTATAAAAATTACTTTAAAAAATGGGTTGTAGAAGAATGCAAAAGTAATGTAAATGGTAATGTAACTAATTAAAGTAACTATTTTTTGAGCAATTTTCTTTTTTTTTAGTCTATGAGGGTTGTGTAATACAGTAATGAACCCATACTGGAGGTGAGTATGCTGGTGTTTGCAGCAGCACTGTGCTCAAAGCTCTTAGCAACAAACAGAAGGCTAATCAGCTTACACTGTGAGAAGGTTGAGATTAACCCTGCAAGCTACTGGTGGCAGCATAGTGCAGTAACACTTATTCAGATATGAGTGGCCTCAACCTAAATTCACTGTTACCTTTTACCAAGGAAGAACAAAAACACACATAGTATGCTCTGTTTATAGGCTGAAAATAAAATGCCTCTATTGACATAATTGTGATCATGCTGTTTTAAAAGAAATACTCAAAACTGCTCACACATCTATTGACAGGTTGGCTCATTTTCTCAGTGGTGGTAAATAAAATCAGTCTAAGCCTTTCAACCTTTCTAGGTCTAGAGTTTCCAGTGACCCAGAAGGGCGCTTGAACTTTTACATAATATTTTTATCTACCTCCGGCTCTGCTGCCCATAGGGCCCATGAGAAAGAAAGGCATTGTTTGAAAGTGAGCACAAATGAAGAACAAGCGTGTTATGTGTATGTGAGGCAACACTCAGATATTTGTGCTTTTTTTTCTTGGCACTAAACCTCTCTGGTAATGCCCTCATTTATTCTCACCTCAGTGAGGAACATGCTGCTAAACTAGAGAACATAATTGACCTCTCTGTGTGGGTGAGATATACAAAGGTCTGTTTGTCCACAATACTTAAATTTGCATGCATGAAGCGATGTAGGCTACCATCCTGAGGGATTAGAACATCAGTGTCTTAATGGGATAAGATAATCAGATCAAGATAAGCTTCACAATACCAGTAGGTTTTCATTCACAAGTCTTACTAGAAATCTACATATTACACAGCATTATCCTTTCACACTGATGTTACACAGTACAAACAGAAGTAGTTACATTTTCCATAATATATTTTATTTGATTCCTTCACCCAGAAAACTACCAATACGAGTAAACATCCAAGTCAAAACTCATTTGTCCACTGGTGGATATGTGTGAGTTTGCCTAATGTGAAAGCATTTATTTGTGCAATGTTAATGTTATGGTGAAAACTGTTGGAAAACCTGGATAAGTCAACTGGTTAAATATATTGCATTTAATACATTTAACCACAATCTTCAGTTGCAGATCACAGTGACTTTGTCTTCCATGTCACATGACAGCTTGCCTGGGCTTGTTTCCAGAACACAGGAGGCAAAATGGTTTTGCTAAATCCAACAAACATGTTTGCCAGACTCATTCCTCCTTCTAATTCCACTGTGGTCCGTCTTTTAAATGTAACACAGGCCAAGGCCGCTTGAGCCAGCTGGTCATCTAACTCAGCTGGCTATATCTGATGGCTTACACTGATACATTCATTTCAACAGCAATAGTGACATCAGCAATAGCAGTCATAGTAATAATAATAATAATAATAATAATAATAATAATGTGAATCTTACACACAATCCGTTTAAGAGCAGGACTATAGATCAAACATACCTATATGAAGCCGCCACAGCCTGCACTGAATGTTTCAGGCACCAGTGAGAAAACACGCACTTTCTACTCAAAGGCCACAAACACCACCAACATCTCCACACACTACTTTGACATGCATCAACTTGGCTACTGTTATGATATTACCTGTGCAAACTGAATTGTACCTTGTACCATCTCATGTTAACTGTTATATATGTAACTTAACATAATTTTTCCTATTAATTTTAAAGAATTTTCCTGTTATAACACTAAAAATATGCCAATATTTTTTTTATAATTATTTAGTTTTAATAAAATGAAAATCTCAGGAGGAAGTTAAAAGGTTAACTCAGGAACAATTCTGCAGCTAATCAGATTTTATGTCATAGTTTTGAACAGAAACAAGGGGTGCATGGCAGACAGTGTGCGGTGCAACGTCAGGTTCAGTAAACTTTGAAATCTGACTTTAAAGACCGTCGTGGATTCTGGGACACAAGAAGCAGTGTGGAATTTTCAGTGTTTTGGAAGAGAAGGTGAAGACTTCATCAACTAGCCTGCTACAATGGTGAATGGACTGGTTCTTATATAGCACTTTTCAACTCTACATGAGCAGTCACAGCACTTTATACAGCACACACACATTCACACACATTCATACAAGCACTTTCAAGTCTAAGTGCTTTCTATCTAACATTCATGCAATCACACTTCAATGAACGCAACGGGAACAACTCGGGGTTCAGTATCTTGCCCAAGCATACTTTGGCATTCAGACTGGAGCAGTCAGGGATCGAACGACCGACCTGCTGATTAGTAGGTGACCCGCTCTGCCTTCTGAAACACAGCCACCCTTCAATGGAAACATTTGGGGGAGGAAAACAGACCATTTATAGTTTGAATCAGGTGAATGAGGATCTAACGAGACCAACCAGTGTCTATTTTTGGATATGCACAGTGGATCCAGGAACATTCTAAAACATCAATAGCTCAAAGGGAGGAAAAAGGGGCTATTCATAGTCTGAGCAGCAGGCACACGGGGCGCTTTTCATCTGCAAGGCATGTATACCAAACTCAAGCTCAGTAGCATTGGCTTAATAGTATACCACACTTCACACTTCACTAAATCTATATGACCAGTCATATCGCACATAGTTAACAGAGGTGTCAGCTAACTATTAATTATTAAACCAGCTCTTCCCCCTCAAGATGCTGAGAGGAGAGTGGACTTGCTAGCAAAGCTAATAAGTCATAGTGCCTTTTAAGCTACCTGCACAAAATTAGTCAGGGTTCAGTTCACATGCTTCTTTGGATTTATTTATTCAAGTTTCCCTGCCCCAGATGCTGGAACAGATTTTTTTTAATTAGACAGTGCGCATTAAAATTTTTTACTAAAATTTAAAAACCGAAAAGCACTGTACAGCTCTGAACTATTATCAGTCTGACATTCATCATGACTAACTTAACAAAGGAACCGTGTAGGAACCGTCATGTGAGGACTTATTGAGATACAGTGCTGGAGGGACTGTGTGTGCATGTGGTTCATTACCTTAACATAGAGGGAAATTTCATAGTCCTGGTTCTCAAGTGTTTTACTGTTCCTGCGCACAGGAGCCAGAGGGCTCTCTGCTTTCCTGTTGGAGATCATTTTGACTTCCTCTCTCATCTCTTCAGTCATCACCTCCCGCTGAGGGACATATGAGTGGCCATGTTCCAGCAGTACCACTCTCTTTTTCTTCACCTGTTCATCTCTCTTTTTAGGCTGGGATTCAACTTTGATAACTGACTTCAGCTCCTTCATCCAGTCCTCCTTCCTAGGTGGACTTATCTCTGCTGCCGAAGGTTCCTTGTTTGCCCATTCTTTCCTTCCCCTCTCATTTTCACCAAATCCTTTTTTGATATGCCTCAGTTCTTTCCTCCAGTCCTTCACTTCTAGTGCAGGCTTCTCTTCTGGTTGATCTATTTTAATCCAGTCATTGTCTTTCCTCCTGGGTGACAACACTTTTACTTTCCCCAATCCATCTTTCCTAAGAGCTTGTGGCTCAGGACACAAGAACCCATTCTCCATGGTTTGCTTCAGTCTTTTAATACTTCCATTTATTTCTAATTCTACATCTTTGTTGTTTGTTTTTAGCTTCACGTCTTTTTTTACCTCTTCTTTTTTATCCTTCTGTTTCTCCTTGTTCTCCAGTTCAAACTTCTCTCCTCGGCGCTCTTGATATTCTTCATCTTCTGTCTTGTTGATGGCATCATCAGAACAGCTTGTAATGGTGGGAGAATTTTTTTCATCAAAGTTTGTCTCCTCCACCATTTCGGTCTCATCATCAAGAACAGTCACTGGCTCTTCTCCCATCTCCACCTCTCCTTCCATTGATTCTTCTGCTGCTCTTTCTCCCTTCTCATCTTCTACAAAGGTATCTATTTGTGGGTTTTCTTTCGTGTTATTTCCCCAAATTGTGTCTGCTTCTTTTAGGAGCTGCAAAGGATGTTCATGCAAATCACTTTCCCCACCTGATTCATTGTCCTCTGATTTGCCATCCCCCCCTGCCTTGTCAAGTTTAACCTCTTCCCCTTTCTCCAGTAAAGAAGCTTCTTCTGCCTGGTTCAAACCCACATAGTGCTGTGTGTCTGTACACGTCTCTTTTACAAGCTGCCCCATTGGTTCTGGAGGAACTGCTAGAGCTTGGATTTCTTCCATCCTTGTTTCTTTAATGTCGTCATCTAACTGTTCTTCAGAAGTTAGGGCCACCAGCTCTGGTTCTTGTGATATTTGATTTGTTTCACATCCTATGGGGAAGTCATCACCAGAAGAACATGTTGCATTATTTAAACTCTCCTGGACTCCCTCATTTTGCCACATAAGATTGTCATTAATGGCCTCCTGTTTCATGGATTGTGAGTGCTCGTTTCCATCATTATTTTTTATTTCATTTTGACTCTCATTAACCAGCTGGTTGGTTTGACTCTCCACCTCTTCAGCTGTGGTAACTCTATCAGTTGGTATGCCATGAGTGCCAAGAATTGAAATTTGGCATAGAGTGCCTTGGATGCTGACCTGTTCATTTATCCCAGTAGAGACAGGGGCCACATCTGTGTTTAGATTAAACTCTATTGTGTTTCCAGTAGTGAGCAAAGTAGCAGTTTCTGTTTTTTCTGGATCAACGGTACATGACTGTTCACCCACTCCTAACTCCCGTACCGAAGTGCTCCTAGCCTGAACACAGAATGCTTGATTGTTGGTGCTTTCATCCATATTTTCCTGCCTTATGTCTATTTCTGCACTTGCCGTTATTTCCTCTTGTTTGTTTTCATCAGTTTCTCTCTCTTCTCTGTGATCTCCACTGCTGTTTAAGATCTGCTGGTTCCCTCTTTCAGTCACTGCCAATACGGGAGAATCACATAGATTCTCAGTCATCATCTTTCTATCTTCACACTCTTCCTCTGTTGTCTGTTTGTCTATTATTTCCTGATCAACATCTCCCTCTCTCGTTCCTCCATTCCCCTCATCCTCCAGTCTTTCATCTTCAGCCTCCCCCTCTCTTATTTCTCCATTTGATAATAGAATCTCTTGTATAATTTCTCCTTTCTCCCATTCATTCTCTTCTTTACTTTCATCTTCAGCTTGTCCTACTTCAGCAATCATCAAATCGTCTTCCGCAACCTCTTCTGCTAGTTCCACGTCATCTTCATCCTCTACCTCTGCATCCTCACTTCTTCTGTGGGTATCTGTGTCTGAACAAACATCTTCTGGGCTGTGTACACCGGCTCCATTTGACAGATCTGGATTTGGGCTAGAGCTCGATTGAGCCATTAGTAAAATTGGGAAAAAAAGAAACAACAATCAAAAGTATTAATAAAGAAGCTGTGTCCAAGTTTCCAGGAAGAATGTATAGCTTCACAAAATGGTAAATTTGTGAAAATGAGCCAATGCCCTAAAAAAAAAAGGATGGCTTATGAGTATTAAGACTAATATTTAAATACAGTCTTGGTTTTCAGATTAGATCCCAGAGGAAATCACAGAGCCTTTACAGAATAAAATCCAGTATTCCAAAAAATATAAATAAAAAAACAATCTCACAGTTTTTTTGATGATGAGGGGGGATTTTTAGACGAGTCCAGTTTCCAGAAAGCAAAGATGAATGTTTACCTAAATCTGACATATGTAAAATCCTGTAGGTGTTACGGGATGTTCCAAATTTCCAAACAAAGTAGGAAGAAAAATCCACATTCTGAGATTTCCACCCAAGATGGCTATGGGATTCTCAAATCAGTACTATGCCTTACGAACAGTTCAACATCAATAAGTACCTCCTGTTTCTCCCTCTCCCTTTCCTTTCTCTCTCTCCTCTCTCTAAGGGATTAAATGAAGGCTGATCCCACATGACCACAGGCTTAAACTCTGCCACCCAGTGACCAGCACCGTTTGATTTGGACTTTCTTAACACATTCAAAATCACACATTACAATCACACACACACACACACACACACACACACACACACACACACACACATACATACATATATATATATACAACACTAGAGGCCAACTCCAAGCCCATCGCACAGGTCAACAACAAGTGTGGGATTTACCAAGGAGATGCCCTGTCCCCACTGCTGTTCTGCATAGGCCTGAATCCCCTCAGCCAGATCATCAACATGACTGGCTACGGATACCGACAACAGAATGGAGCAAACATCAGCCACCTCCTGTACATGGATGACATCAAGCTGTATGCTAAGAGTGAAAGAGATATCAAATCACTGATCCAAACCACCAGGATCTACAGCAATGATATCGGAATGTCATTCGGACTGGAGAAGTGTAGTAGGAAGGTAACTAAAAGAGGAAAAGTAGCCAGAACTGAGGGGATTACACTACCAGAAGGCAACATTGCAGACAGTGAGGACAGCTACAAATACCTTGGAATCCCACAGGCAAATGGGAACCATGAAGAGGCCGCTAGGAAAGCTGCAACCTCCAGGTACCTGCACAGAGTAAGGCAAGTCCTGAAGAGTCAGCTGAATGGGAAGAACAAGATCTGGGCTATAAGCCCCTACGCCGCTGCCAGTTGTCAGATTCCCTGCTGGGATAATAAGCTGGCCAAAGGAGGGAATAGAAGCCACTAATGTTAAGACAAGAAGCTCCTTACCATGCATGGAGGGTTTCACCCCAAATCCAGCACCCTGAGACTGTACGCTAAGTGGAAGGAAGGTGGCCTAGGACTAGTGAGTGTAAGAAACCACTATCCTGGACGAAACAACAAAGATTCAGGAATACTTCCAGATACAGACAGACAAACTTGTGATGGCTAACCAACCGGACATCGTAGTGGTGGACAAACAAAGGAAGAAAGTCGTAGTCATAGACGTTTCAATACCAAATGACGGGAACATAAAGAAGAAGGAACACGAGAAGCTTGACAGATACCAAGGGCTCAGAGAGGAGCTGGAAAGGATGTGGAAGATGAAGGTAACAGTGGTCTCCATGGTAATCGGAACACTCGGGGTAGTGACCCACAAACTGGGAGAATGGCTCCAGCAGATTCCTGGAAAAACATCCGAGATCTCTGTCCACAAGAATGCAATACTAGGAACAGCTATGATACTGCGCAGGACCCTCAAGCTCCCAGGCTTTGGAGGGCAAAATAGACTACCCATAGGGGCGAGCTGGGATTATTTATATATATATATATATATATATATATATATATATATATATACACACACACACACACATAAGGTCTCATCTCGTGTCCACTTATGCTGTAACCTTCTATATATTAATATTTTGTCTGTGACATAGAGGGGGCTTGTTTTCATGGAATTGCTAAAAAAAAAAGAGAAGCGTTTCCCCATATGGCTGATCTCTCCCAGTGAGGTATTACACTTAATATGTCTGTAAATAGTGAAATGTGTTACTATTATAATATTCACCAGTACTATGTAATAGGGTTTTCTCCAAAGCCAGAGAGGTTATTTCCAAAAACAAAAACCGACTGAGTCCAAGAACAGTGGATAAAATATTAATGAAAATAAATAAAGTCACCATCACCCCAGTATTCATAAAATCAATCACTGTCCCATCTTTTAGAAAACACTGCAGTTGTTTTAACAGAAGCATCTCATGTAGTATTGAATATATTTAAACACTGACTGAAATCATACTGACAGGTTCTGGTCATTGAGAGAACTCCATTAATATCACCCACACATTAATCAAAAACAGACAGACGAATGAATGAATGAATGAATGAATGAATGAATGAATGAATGAATGAATGAATGAATGAATGGCGCAAAATCAAATGAAGGTGTTTTTATGTCATATCTTGGCAGTGTTTGTTCCCATGCTGATACTGTTGAGGCCATCGTAAATGGCTGAAATGACAGGAAGCCTCAAGAAATAAAGCTTTTTTTGAACTAATTGGATGGAAAGCTTCAAGGCTTCATCTGCCCATCACTACAAACTAAGACAACAACTTCGACAGACAGGAGAGCACACAGCAGGTCAAAGACAATGATCGGAGAAAGATGAGGGAAAATGCTCACGAGATAACAAGAGGAGAGTGGAGACATCTGGGGAGAACAGATAACACACATGGAACAGGTGACTGGCAAAATAAAACATGAAGTGAATATACAGGAACACAGAATTGCAGACTTAACACCACACGGGGTTCAGACCCACAGAGGAAAACAGACACAACAGACTCCACACAGCCAGGGAGGAACACTAGAGGACCAAAGTATATGATATGCTCTGCAGAGAGGGATTAATGATTAAGCTGCTTCAAATTGGAGTCACAGTTAATAAAATGAAGGAAGGAGTTAACGCATCAGAAGATATTAAGGTCATAAGGTGTCTAGCGGAAATAGAGTGGGGAGCTGGTATGACCTCACTGAACCAAGTGTATGCTGCCTTCATTCAGTCAAGATTAGATTCTGGGTTTTTGTGTGTGACTCATCAGCTAAATCTGTATGGTGAGAGGTGGATATTATTCAATCAGACAGCAACGGTATGAGCTCTCCAAGCAGAGCCTGGGCAATGTTTTGAAGGAGGCAACTCACAGCAAATTATTGGCTTAGTCTCTGGGGGTACACCTCCAACAATACAGGTCTTTGAGACTGGTTGAGAGAGAGAAGGGAAGATAAGTTGCTTTTGGATGGATAGATAAGGACCTAGTACAGCAAATGAAAGTCTGTGACTGTAATTCAGTCAAGAAATTAGAAAGTGTGTGTGTTGACATGGAGTTATATAATACAGACAGAAATAAGACAATAGATCTTATACAGGAATATTTTCAGGCATGTTTACAGTGAATTTATGCAGTAGACTCAGAGGCAACAGGGATAGTTGCATTTATTACCAGGCATCAGATTCATTGTACCTCCTGCATAATAATATCATGCAGGAGGTACAATGAAGACAGAACGTTAGGGATGGGAAATGATAATGTTAGCAATATGCAGAGGGCAGACAGCTACTGTTTATGTTCCTGGAAACTTTCGATCATTTAGATCATTGGACTGCTGGTAAGACTATGACTGGATAACATGACAGGGGGCAGCACTGAAACGTGAACGGATGCAAACTGCTGTTAAAGCTCCGGTGAAAAAGAAGAACCCGGAAACTTATCAGCTGTTCCGTTTACCCTTTGCGTCTGTCAACAGAATTGTGAGAAATTTGTAAGTATAGTTGGTAATCGAGAATTTTATATGTTTTGGTTTGTGACCGCAGTGAGTAGCATGCGGCCGCTCTGAGCTACACATTGACGGAATATCGTGTGTGTGTTTTAGCATCTCACATTACTGCTAATACAGGCTGCTAGCCAGTTTAGTTCTGCCCTGTGCTTTTGTCGCAGACTGTACCTTTATTATTATTATTTCATTTTAAACCACTAAAGAATGGCCCCAGCTGGTTTTGATACGAACTCTATTAATGTATTCATGGGCGAAGCATAACAGCTAGTAACTCGTGATGTGAGCACTAACCATGTGCTATTATTGATGAAAGCATATCGATTTTTGTGTTGTGTTTGCAGGGGGAAATAACAAAACGTGCAAATAGTTTTTGGTGATGCAGCAGGCAGATAATGGCGGCGAGGAGGAGGAGGCCACGGTAGATGTTAAGTTCACCGATTTACCGAACGCCCTGATAGCCTGCAAAGTAGCGGAGGATTTGTTCAGCGAGGACAGGCTTAAGGTAAGCTCGCACACTCCTGTATGTAGGTCTTGTTGAGCTTATCCTGTGTGCGGTTTGTGCGCCGACTCTTTAAATTGGTAAAAAAATAATATTAACGTGAAGTATGACCCTAAGCCTTTGCGCAGTGTCACGCTGTTTTGGCAGACTGCTTTAATGCAGTTCTCCGGGGACAGCTCAAAGGTTTAAACCAGTAGATAGAGTTAGGAAAATTAACACCTGTGGCTGAACTAAAGAAAAAGCACTCACACGCTGCCTTAGTCATTCTCAAATTACAGTTAAACTGGAATCATTAATTTTATCTGAATGGATGACGCACTGGAAATGACATCAAACAGCGTCACGGAAGCCTAAAATTAGACAGAAAACTTCTTTTATCAAGTTCTCACCAAATCAAGAATTGGGACAAATGTAATTTAACTTACCACAGGTTCTGCTAATATAATATATATATAATATATGCTTCTCATACGTGTTAAATTGTTTATTCCAGAACTACAGTAACATCCTGGATATGCCAGGCCTCCCAGCCAGTGATTCTAACAGCACCCCCAGAACAAAAAGCTGTTCATAATATAACACTGTTCTACAGGAAATGGCAAAAATATTGCCCAGTATAGTGGTTTTCTACTGTAGGGCTGCAAATATTGATTATTTTAGTAAGCGAGTATTCTGTTGATTATTGCATCGATTAATCGGATAAGAAATACTTCTGTCTTATATTTATTTCCATAGATTTCCTGCAGATTTTTCACTGTGTGAAACAAACAGCAGTGGATGGAGCAGCTACAAAGTGCTCTTTTCTTCACATTGACACCTGCTGATCAGGTGGTTGATGAAGGGCTCCTCCAGCTGTTTTCCAGTAAAGGTTTTAATAGTGGTTAGAGGAAAAAGCGCTGCTGCTTTGGACGCTAGAAGAACGCTTGTTTTAGCGCCACCTGAGCTCAGCTCTGGATAACGGCTGCGCCTCTTTGTGCTGGCAACGTGTGTGTGCAGACAGATTGCTGCTGTTGTATTATCAGTGATTGTGTTGAAAAGCTAGGGGGTGTATGCGCTTCATGTTGTACTGCTTTGTATTCACGCACACCCTCCTAAATACGTTCCTATTGCAGGTTTATTTTTAGTTGCTAATCAAGGATTAGAGCATAAAAAATATTTTGATGAAGCCACTCAGTACCGAATGGGTGAAGTAAATCTGCAACACCGTATTACGTTCTGTGAACGTTCACTGTGAACGTTCTACTTTGGGGAATGCCAACATGGTAGCAATGTTCCCTGAATGTAAGTTTAAGGTCTTAACTGGAAAATGGAGGACATATGTTCACAGGAGTCTGTTGACATATGTCACAGTCTCTTTTTTATTTTTGCATGGAGTTGGGCAGAGCTTGTGGACGTATTATATGACCTACAGGTGTAGATGGGGCAAGTACTGGGACTGCTGGCATCCTCTGAGAACTTGGTGATGTGCTGCTGGTGCGGGTTGCGAAGGTAGCTGTTCTTGGTGACTTCTGATGGTGGTTAGAGCTGGTGGTTTAGGGGGAGCTGGTGGTTTTGGAAGATTTTTGCTGGATATACATCTCTCCTCATTCTCTGAACCTTTTTGAACCATTGTGTCAAAAATCGGTTGGCTACTCAGTGTGTCATTCAGTACTCTTGGGTGGCATCTACTGGCAGCAGAGGCTGTTGCACAGCCAAATGAAGCCCAGCAAATGTGACACCTTTCACGTGTATAATAAGACTTCCTAATGGATGTTGTGACAGTTCCTCAAATGACTTGGCAATCCAGCTGTGTTTTATGTAATCTTTTGTATTATCAAACAAATTATCTGAATAAAAAAATTTCATCTATGAAATTTAAAAAAAAAAAAATTGGAAATGGGTTTGGTCATGGATTCTAAATTACACCCTGGAAAGGGAGGAGGTTCAATAAGTCAGATTCAAATGGCCCATGGAAGTTAATCCAACTTGTAAAATATCCATCTTATGTGTAAGGTGGGTAAAATCTGATTCTTCAAAATATCAGACCGTTTGGGATCTAATATCGAAATTTGCAGCAATGGCTTTCTGCTTCATCCCTGGATTTGCATCTGCAAATTTTCTAATCTCATATTTTTGCTTGTAAATGTGAGCTTGTAGCTTACACTTGACTCCTGCACGTGACATGATTTTCTCCAGTGAAATGAACTGATTTGCCCAGTGCAGCCAATCCAGACATCACGTGACTGTATAGACACTCGATCGATCATCCGACTGATGCAATCATATTTAATTGGAAATGCATTACAATGGGACCAGATGTTTCATCCGAGGTAGGCGAAAATACAACTTGTATGATCCGGTGATGATTTTATTGGAATTAACATTAGGAAAAATCAGGACCTGCAGTAACAATCCGACCAGAGCAAAAATCTGATTTGTGCGACTTCAACTTAGGCAGTGTTTACTGTAATTGTAAAAGATAAATTTTTGCAACAGTCAGTCAAACGTCATCATTGACGTCCACTGACGCAAGCTCCAGCCCGCTGCTCCACAATAAATAACCCATCAAGTTTGAAGCGTGCTCTGAAGCCTCGGTTTGGTGCTATGGCTGCAGAGGGTTCTAACTAGCGGTTGATCGCCCGGCACTGTGCCGGGCTGAGAATTTTGTTAGCTACCAGAACCTATCGCTATCATCACACCCTTCCTCCCCCAGTCCAATAGTACTGGCCTGTGAAATATTTCTGGCTAGAACCCTGCTGCACTGATTCAAATGGTAATTGTAAGGCTTTTGTCTGTCATACTGATGTGTCTGTACTGATTTACATTTTCAGCGTTTTCATAATCAAACTATTTCATATTTCTGATTGCTGATGCTGACCTCGCTTTTTTGGAAAATCTTGATATTGCTTTTTTTATTATTATTCAATGAGGGGGTTATCTTTTTAAGTTAAGGTATTTGTATGGAATCTTAAATAGAAAAAATAAACTGGCCAGTTACTACACACCAGTGCAACATTGGGCCTAATGCTATAATTGTTCTCACATTGTAAATAGGGTTCTGGAAATATGGAAAAACAGTCTTAACACAGTTTTTTCAGTCAGTCTTGATATGCATCCCAATATAAATCAATTATTTGTCAACCTTAGTGATATATGAAGATGTAAGGTTAATTCAGAATATGTATTTTCTGTCAGATGTTGAACATGAGAAATGTTTTGTGGAAGATTATGCAACTGTATAGAGCTCAGGATCATGATGTCACCAACACAGTGAATTATGGGACAGTTGTTTGCACAAGTCTGAGTTGTATACATGGAGACAGAGGTTGCTTTTGGTTTTGACAGTTAAATTGTGGACATTAGAAACTCATCAGCTGCTGTGTTAGAAGATGACATGACTGTATATGAGCGGAATGGAAACTCTTTATTGAATGGACTAAGACTTTTGCACTTCAAAGTTTGGAAACAGCAACAAGGAGCTGAGGTCACAGAGCCAACAATGCATGGCTTGGGTAGCAGTTGGAAGAAGGAGAAACCTCACCATAATCAACATTTTGGAAAATAAGTAAATATGTTCATGTGGTCACGGCTTTGTCATACTGGTAAGTTATAATGATAACATTGTTGTGTTATAATGATAACTGTTGTAGTTACATGTTGTAGGGCTGTTTCTACATTACTCACCTCAGATGGTGCAGGTATCTTGGCTGCGATTAGATGGCAGCATAGCTAGAATCTAAGAAGATTGCTATGTTTTTGTTTTTTGAAAAAACAGCTTTTGAAATGCAACAGTGTGATCCTGACTGGGTGTTACTGTTACACTTCAGCCATACATCTGCTTAATGGTTACAGGCTGCAGGGCTGCTGCAGAATAACTAACAAAATGTGCCTTTTTTCATTTTTGTAGGCAAACCAGTTTCTGAAAAGTCAGTGTGGTCGTGAATGGGTACCATCATTACGTCTTAATACAGAAGTTATTGTGGCTGTCTCACTGGTATCTATGGAGAACAAAGACTGCAAGCTCCTGCAGCAGCTGCACTAGAGCATGAAGTGTTGTAATGAAGTTTTGTGCCATAATAAATGACACAAAACAAGTATAACATGTAAATATATTACAGTGCAATATTAAATACCAAGTAAAGCATTATGCTTTATAAGTATGAAGAATGAAGATATGAGATGTAAAAAAAAAAAAAACGCAGAATTGGAAAAGACAAAATATTACAGTACAAAATTAAATATTAAGTAAAACTATAACAAAGTGTCTTTGCCAGATAAGGAATGCAAAAATGTCTGTCTGCTTGTACCACAGTAGCTCAGTGCCTGACTGAGTCCCACATGCATGAATGTGAGCTTGAAGCTGTTTATAGTGCTTAGCTTGTTTGATGTTGAAGTGCTTACCAGAATTTTTTTTTGAGAAAATGTCAGGGAACATCAGTAACTCCTAAAAATAAAAGGACCTGTTTTTAATGAATAATCCGTTATACTCACTGTGAGGAAGAGACTGGGAATTATTTTGTGTAAGAACATCAGGCTTGACGTAAACAGCCTTCCTAGCATTATAAAATGTAAAAAAACAAATACATCCAAGGATATAAATTTACTGAGTTGTTTGTATTTTATTATATTTGCACATTAATAAATACTACCTTTTTTTTTGGTGTTATTCATGTAATTTATTTACACTAGTTTCATTTTTCATTGAATCATAGCTGCTGTCGATCACTAGGTTCTCCTTTTCCCTCCTCACACACAATGCGTGCTGAACTGCCAAAGAGCTGCTGTTAAATATTATACAAGTATTATAACAAGTATAACAAAAGTGTCCCAACAAGTGTTAAACTTTTGTTTAAATTTGTTTTATATTAAGCCTGTTTACCAGTACATATGAGAGTGAAAGTGAGTGAGCAAGAACAAGAGAGGATCTTTTCAGTATTTTGATCACAGTTTGCACTTACATTAAAAACCCTTTCCAAACGCACTGAAATCCCAGTTAGATGTTAGGTCGTTATTTATTGTACGTGACTTGAAGCTTTTACAGTCGTTCACTCGTCAACTTGTAAGGACAGAGACAGCGATGATGTCACGGATTTATAATGAGGCAGCTGTCAGACTGTCAGTCAGCTCCTCTGAAACATTTACTGTAGTTACTGCAGCATCACTGTTGCATCACACTGATCTGGATGAAGCTGCTGACACAGACACACTGTGGATGAAAAAATGGATCAGAAGATGATGTGAATGTTTGAGTGAAGATGAGGCTGAAACGATTTGAAGACTTGAAAACTGAACTAAATGGATTTAAAGTCACTTAAATGTTGTCAGCATTTTGAAGGTTCTGCTGTCTGAAATTCAGAGTATGAATATTGACATATTTCCAATGAAAATCACCTAAATTGGTGATCGCAGGCTCTATAATGGATTAACAAACCGTGTCCGAGTCCGCAGCAGGAGGAGCCAAACGGATCAGGATCAGGGATTCAGATAAGGCACAGATCCAGTTCAGGCTCCAGTCATTTCCCAGCTCTTCCAGTCCAGATCTGTTTATAATGGCTTAATTTTTCCCGACACGATTTGCATTCTTTAATAAAAATGCTCATCCTCCCAAACCTGTCCTAAAATATTTAAAACCTATAAAGCTGACACATTCATTATAATCTTTTTGCCTTTATTGGTAAAACTTTACATTCATTACAGGCTTGGATGCTCTAAATGTTTTCAGCTAAATATGAAACTATGACTGAACTTTGACCTTTAGCAGTAGCTCAGTGAAACATCTCTGCTGTGGCTGTCAAGAGAGCATCATCTACCAGTGAAGCTGATCTTAGATCAGATTAGAAACATAAAACATAAAAGCAGTTTTTCTAAAAATCTCTTTAATCAGTTTTAGCTAGTAATGGCAGAAATAATGAAATTCTCCATTAAAAAAATAAAGTGAGGTTGCTATTCCATCAGTATATTAAAACAATGAAATGGTCATAAACGGAACTGTCATAAACTGTAGCAAAAACTTTTTTTTTAAGATGAAAACTTTCATGAGGGCAGCTCCGCCCCTGAGGTCTCCTACCTTCTCAGTAACTAATACACAGGTCAGAGTCGACACAGAGGAAAAACAGAACAATACAGAACTGAACTGAATAGATTAGACCATGGATTGGTTCATTGTCACCAACATCCAATCCAAAATTCCTGGGTCAGCATCAGATGGATATCCAATCCAAATATCCAGTGTGAGTGTATGTGTGAATGTTACTGTTTAGGCGTGTCTCCTGTAAAATTCCAGGGCTGCCCCCGCAACCTGGCCCTGGATAAGCAAAAGAAAATGGATGGATATTTATATGTAAAACAGGATATACCCTTCGATGCACATACTGTAATGTCCAAGAGGTGTTCTATTGGATTTAGGTTTTTTGAATTTTATTTATTTATTTATTGGATTTTTGTGCACCAGTACCAGGACCCACTTTACAAGCATACTCCTCTTGCTAATCTTTATTTTTTTTAAATTTCATAAATACTTCATTTCATTATTGATATTGCTAATATACAGTTTGCCTATACTGGAGCTAACAAGTGGGAAAGAAGTGCCAGAAGGACAAAGGGGGGACCTATACACACATCCATCCATCCATTTTCTTCAACTTATCCTTTTCACGACCATATCCCATAGGGGCAAAGGTAGATCATGACCCAGCACACACACACAGACAGACCACATGCCCACATGCACAAGCATACACATGGGCTACTCAGGCACTCATGTACACACTCCCATATACCAATCATACGAAGACATACAATGACACAACTGTCCTCACCAACCCTTCTTACGAAGTGTGGACAAGCGTGTGTGTCCCCCCCACCCCCCAAGAGCCATTGGCAACCTGGGGAAGCAGCCAACTCAGCCCCGAACAACCAGCCAGCCCCCCACTCCGGGCAGGGTGCAGGAAACGGGTGTGGGAAAACCCACCCAACCCCTCCTCCCACTCAAAGTGTTTGGGGTGATGTGTTGGGTGTATGTGCTGGTGTATGCAAGTGTATGATTGTGGAGAAGAACTATGTGAAATCTATGTGTGAAAGCTATGGTGTTAGTAAAATTGAGGGGACACACATGACATGAACACTGATCAACAGTGCCATTCCACATCACTCCCCCAAAGCCCTCAATGTCTAAGACAGGAGTCATCAACCACATTTGTCCAAGGACTGGAATTTTTCTCGGCAGACAGTGTGACCAGAGGGCCAGATGCTCTCGTGAAGTAAAATAAAATTAATATTCTATCCTATGTAATTTGTTATCATTTGATTAATTTTCCTTTCAAATTTACACTATTTTTTAAATGATGTGATGTGCAAGTTCTTGCATTTACATGTTCTTCTCTGTTATGTTGACTGTTGTTATAGAGACACCACAATTCTGTGCAGTTGTGTTCATTATAGATAGAATGAGCACGGGAAACAAAAAAAGACATGAGAGCAACAAGTTTATCTCTGCACAATCGACTTTTCAGATGTCATTTTTGTTCTAGATTGTTCTTAAATGAATATGGAAACATGAGCTCAGATGCAAAACCTTCTAAATCTCCCTGGACTCTTTCCTTTTAAAAGAGCTTCTCTCTCTCTCTCTCTCTCTCTCTCTCTCTCTCTCTCTCTCTCTCTCTCTCTCTCTCTCTCTCTCTCTCTATATATATATATATATATATATATATATATATATATATATATATATATATATATATATATATATATATATATAGAGAGAGAGAGAGAGAGAGATATAGATATAGATATATAGATATAGATATAGATATAGATATAGATATATAGATATAGATATATAGATATAGATATAGATGGATGGATGGATCGATCCTATGGTAAATTTTAGTAATTTCATTTCAGTGAAAATGGTGAGGTGCCTTTTTTCTTTTAAAAAAGAGTTTGATGTAATTATTGACTGTATAAATACCATACTTGTGCTCTAAATCAGACAACATGTGTTGTCTGTCAATGTGTGAATTTACAGAGGCAACAAAGAAAGACTGTGTTGCTCTACACACATGTGCATGCACACACAGGTGCTGCACAATCTGCTCTTATTTTTCCAACTGCTGGCTGGACACCCACATACACATTTCCCCTCCACTTCAAGCTATGTGCTATTAATACCTCATAAAACCATTTTATCAAACTGCATACTTTCCATGAGCACCACCTCCCACCACTTGTTTTGTATCCCTTCACGCTCCAGCCTGCATTCTTCCAACTGGTCATGTCTTTCCATTCTTTTTTTTTGGGTTTGGTTTGGTGTCAGTTTTCCCACCCTGTCTGCCAGCTGTCTTTTCACTCTTCTTCATCCACATGTACAAAGAAAGACATGACTGAGTCCACAAGGACAAGGAAATAAAGACATTATTGTTTTTGGTATGTGTGTGGAATCCAAAGGTGAGGCTCACTATCATAGTTTCTATTAAGAAAGCAGCAGAAAGCAGATTCAATGTTATTTGCTCTGTGCTGATGTCACTGTTTTCCAGTATATATATCTCCCACTCATTCTCACATACAGTCATTACCCTTCATTCTGTATGATTAGTCAGCGTTGGGCTGTATCTGTCAGTAGAGGAATAAGAGAGAGAAAAAATAGATTTCCCTCCTCCTCCCACCGATGATTGGCCTGCAGTGAATGAACAAATGAATGAGAGAGGGAGGGGACTGTGGGTAATGCGTCATAGGCTGGCAGGGGCTCATTTAAGTGGCTGTGGAGTTGAACAAGAGCGTGCAAGAGAGAGAGAGAGAGCTTAGAGTCTGAGTGACATTTTCAGCTCTCCACACCCAAATCTCTGGAAAATTCCTTGAGTTTGCAGTCTGCTTCTGAGCTGAGAACAGCTGAGCAAGACAGGAATAGGCTGAAGCAGCAGCAGAAGAAAAGGCAAATCGGCAAATGTAATATTTGATTTCTAAGTGTAGATACTTATTTCATAACCTTGAAATATGGGTTGGAGGTGTGTGTAATTTGGAGGTGACTTCAGTGTAGCATTGGATCTCTAACGTTGTGGACTGATCAGCTGTGAGGACTGAAGGAGAGAAACTGCTGCTGTTCTCGACAAAAAGAGATTCTCACGTGAAGCCAGTACTGGAGGAAAAAAAGCTTGTCTTGTATTCCCTGTTCGTCCGTCATCCTGGGGAAAGCTACGGTCCTCCGACCCCCCGACTCCCCCCTTCCTCTTCACCATCTTCATCAACTTCACTGACGGTTACTGCGTTGCATCGCACCCTGACCTCAGTTATCAGGTGGAAGAGGTTGCGGATCCCCGGGTCGCCTATCATGCACATCAAGGCGACCAAGTGTAACCGCTTCTGCCTGGTAGCATCAGTGACCAACCAGGAAGTGTTTCACCACCCTGAGGTGCAGGTAACAGTACAGTCTGACTGAAGGGTTTCTTGGAATTTGACTGCTGCGGTTATAGCTGATTCTGTCTTAATGCATTTGCTATGTACTTCCTAAGAGTTACAGATTTGTATTGAAGCTGCCAATATTTACTGACTTCAAGGGAAAAAAAATCTGCATTCTGTAGACATTATATATAGGTTTGAGGCACTAAAGATATTAGGATTCCACAGTCCACAGACATCTGATTGGAACAGGCTCCATTTTGCAGCAGTATAAGCCCAAGCATCCAACCCCAGTATCTTCTAATCCAAGAGCACCAATGTCAAACATACTTCAATAGTTACTTTATCTCAGTGATCTTGTTTTCAAAATTGTTGTAAGCTGAAATTGTGGTCATATCACCAACAAAGCAGTCTACAATTAAGAACTTTACATATTTATTTTAAATGGTGAGCTTAATCTAATGCCAATGTTCCCAGAGAATCCTGTAAAAGTAAACTGTTTAAATGTGTCGTGGTGTTGGGCTTCATTGCATTGTCTCTCATTGTTTCTTGTGATAAGCAGTTTGAAGCCCACTTTAGGTGGGGCACAGACTGATTTACACTCTGTCCTTCTTTGACTTCTACATGACCAATCCACACTTGCTGATTGCTCTTACGCTGCAGTGCAGTCCAGTGGGTGCAACACTATGATCAGTGCAGTAGGTGGCAATGGCTGGTGAAATGCTTTTTTTAAATCCAAATGTTTAAACTGTCATGAGAGCAACAGCTGATTTCATTCATTTGTAATGCCAGGTCTCCATAGCTAAAAGTAGTGCAGTCTAATCAACAACTGGCCATGCAATACATTGAGCTTTTAGTTTACTGTAGTTTTTCTTACTTTACTGACATTGTAATTAATAATTTTAGAACATTCAGTTTGACTTACATCTGAAGTGCTTAGAGCCTGCACTGTCATTAATATGCACAAAGATGTTCAAACTATTGACCCTCAACTGTAAATGAGGTGGACAGATGAGAACCCCCCCCCCCCAAAAAAAACAGGGTTTGTATGGGTGCTGGAAATCCTTGAAAATGCTTGGATGTTAATATTGTCCTTTCAAGGTTTGAAAAGTGCCTGCATTTTGGATATAGTGCTTCAAACTGCTTAAAATTGTAACCGCTTTTTTAAAAAATAAAAAAATTAACTATCTGATTGACTAGTTTGCTTACGAGATGGAGAAAGAAAATGAGTCGGAAAGTCTAAAATGAAAATTTCTCCTGGGGCTGGCCTGCACGTCTGCATGTGACCTGTCAATCGGTTTGTGACCCTGCCCCTCCTTCTGAAGACAGAGAGCCACTGTTTTAATGAGTGTTAGCTGTAAAACTGCAAATTCCAATTATGGATAAGATGAGTATGGAATTATAGTTAGGTCAACGGTCACATGTGAGAAAAAAACATAATCCGTGCAAATAATGTCATTCCTCGAACGCAGGTATTGATTCCTTGTGAGTAAATTCAACAACTCGCATGTGTAGAACTCAGCAGCCGTGTGCACAAAGAAACATCGCACACATGAGTGTCTGCTGTGCGTGCACTGCTACAGGTTCACGTTCTCATGAGGAAACTTTACGTGCAGAGCTGAATTCTATCATAGACTTATATATACACTGCTCAAAAGAATAAAAGGAACACTTAAACAACACAATATAACTCCAAGTAAATCAAACTTCTGTGAAATCAAACTGTCCACTT
>JAMQGT020015296.1:0-10479 GCA_024447675.2 Pterophyllum scalare | reverse complement strand
CAGCAATACGTTATGTCCCTATTTACTTGGTTCAGTTCTGGTCTTTGCTGCTGAACTGATGGTGCTGATTCCCAGTGATTTGTGTGTGTATGTTGATGGTCTTATGCATGTCATGTTGTGTTGCAGCTCCTGGGCGACTGTCTGACCATCGTGGTTGCTGCTCAGTTGGGTAAAAGCTTCACTGCTGAGGTCCACGCAGCTTTTCAGAAGTTCCTGGCAGTGGCGGTGTCCTCCCTGAGAAGGCAGTACTACTAGAGAGCTGCAGAGAAGCGTCACCTGCTCCGTTTTTAAATCGTGTCTCAATGAGCTTTAAAAAAATAAATTATGAAGCAAATTCAAAAAGTTCCCTGTTTTCTTTTTCCACTTTGTTCATGATCAAACCTGAATGTTGGTGATGATGAATTAAACGTGTAAAAAAAAGTATCAGTTTTCTTATTTCAGTGTTTAAACAAAACAGAGTAAAACTTAATAACTTTAGTACATGCAATAGTCATTCAACGACCACATCAAAAATATGTAGGGAATTAAGTAGAATGAAAGTATATGTAATATCACGACCTTGCTCAAAACCTACAGTTAAAAGTGGTGAGTGACTGCAGAGTTTGTAGAAACTTTGATTTAATTTTAAATTTCTTAATAATCTCGGCTAGGAATGACAGCCAATGGGGGATGGGGAGATCCAGGATGAAGTGATATTTCCTCTGTTTTCTGACCTCAAAAATGCCTTTATCCACACCAGTTGAGGAGTTAAGCTCACTAAGAGTGGCATAACAATAAAATTATTAAAAAGCACATTAAAAACTATTAGTATGGTATTGAAAATAGCTGCACTCCATGGGTGGGACAAAGACACAATTTTTGTAGTTTGGCCTCTGTACACCACCACAGTGGATTGTAAATCTAAGAATCCATAAATGCAGAAGTCCTTCCTTTTATCAGGGACTGTCACAGTTTGACTCATTGGTTTGTGTTTGACATGGTTTCCACAGTAAACTTTTATTTGGTTGTGTACTATCCCTTTGTTACCTTTTATGATGCTGATTTCTTTTTTTTTTTGCACTGGACAGTGTTGTTAGATACACTGAAATTTGGGCATCAGACATTTTTTCCTAAATTTTAATCCTCCTTCTAAAATGAAGTAGCTTATTATTACAGTGTTCGACCTCTCAGTGGCCTTTTAAATATATTAAATAAATCTGCACAGTAAAGAACACAACCATGTTTTATTTCACTCTAAGATGCACTGTGATAAATTATCAGCACACTTGAAGGCTTGATGCACAGACCTACACAAAACCTCTATGCCCGTTTGCACAGGATGAGAGGTTTCATATGCTTTTTGTGTTGTTTGTCTACCTCCATTTGTCTCTCTTCTGTTCAATATTTTCTTTAATCCTACATCTGTGCCATTTAAAGGGTCATTACGTACTCATTATTTAAGATCTTTCACAGTCAAACATAAGCACTACAATAAATGATAATTAATGTTCTGTATATGATTATTTTAATGCACTATTTTGAGTTTAATCTTTGTTTTGCATGTGTTCTTTGTGTGTAATAAGGAATTTCTTGGAGATTATATTAATTACTTCTTCAATCACATAAAGAGCAAGGCTTTCACTACATTGATTTTACAATGACATAAGGGGGGTTGGGGGGCACGATAAACTTGATAAATGCACTCAGTGTTGATTTACTGAAATCATCACTAAGCCGCGTGGATCTAGAAATACATGTTTTTAGTTTTGTTTAATTTCTGAAGTGAAGGCTCAGCTGTAGACAATAAAACTGTGTTGGAACAAAAATTATAATAAAAGTCTAAAACAAATTTTCAACTGACTGTTTCTAGTAGGCAAAATAGAGCGCGTTTCACAGACATGAAACAACAAAGTGAGTAAAAAACTAGAAATGATCACGGTGAAATTTAAAAGAAAAGAAAAAGTTGATAGCAAAAAATAAATAATAATTATCTTGGTTGGTGGAAATTAAAAAGAAATGCAAGGCGACACACAGATCCTGCTAGACCCACGCTGACTGTTTGATAGTTCCGGATACTTCCATCATAAAGAATAATAAAAGTCTAAAACCGACTTTAATTTATCCTCTTTTGATAGTTAACAAAGAAACGTTACGAGCCAAACCCACTGTCCACCTCCACCCAGCTGCATATCTTTGGGTGGAGCGAAAGGGCTTCCTTAAAAGCTGCCTGCGGTGACCTACTGACCAACGCAGAACAGACGCACAAATCAACGAGACAAAATGGTTGTGTGGACAGACTTTGAACGCGCCACGATCCAGGACATCTTCTCCAAGATCGACTATGGGGTCGTTGGCCAAGCAGCTATTTCCAGGTAAGATGGTGCATTAACATATAATTTATTTCTAAAACTGTGAGTTATTCAAATATTTACATGTTTCCTCAGGTGTCTGATTGTCTACCCCTGGACTCAGAGGTATTTCGGCAGCTTTGGAATCCTCTACAACGCTGCTGCTATCACATCAAATCCAAAGGTTGCAGCTCACGGGAAAGTCGTCATGGAAGGTCTGGACAAAGCTGTGAAGAACCTGGATAACATCAAGGCCACATTCGCAGAGCTGAGCACGCTGCACTCCGAGAAACTGCAGGTGGACCCTGATAATTTCACGGTATGCGCTGCTGAACTGATGGTGCTGATTCCCAGTGATTTGTGTGTGTATGTTGATGGTCTCATGCATGTCATGTTGTGTTGCAGCTCCTGGGCGACTGTCTGACCATCGTGGTTGCTGCTCAGTTGGGTAAAGGCTTCACTGCTGAGGTCCACGCAGCTTTTCAGAAGTTCCTGGCAGTGGCGGTGTCCTCCCTGAGAAGGCAGTACTACTAGAGAGCTGCAGAGAAGCGTCACCTGCTCCGTTTTTAAACTATATCTCAATGAGCTTTAAATAAAGTAATCAGTATTCAAGTTATTTCTTTGTTTAATTTGCATTAATTGTCATATCAAAGATGTAAAAATTAGCGTTTAAATAATGACAAATTATTATGGTGAGACACAATTCGTAATAATTAGTACCCCGTGCCACTGATATCCCACTGTCACCTGCTGTGACAGCCCATTTCATTTTTATTTATTTATTTAAAAAAGCAACCACTTTGCAAAGTGCTGATCATTGAAATGAAACACATTAAAATAAGAGAAATTAAAATAAATCCAAAAATAAATAGAATTAGATTTACAACACAAAATAAATATGGCAATAACCTGCAAGACACAATTAAACATGCTCTCCCCCTTAAGCACTAGCCGGTGGCGGCAAATGACTGCCCCTCCCTGAGGCTGGTTCTGCCGGTGGTTTCTTCCTGTTAAAATTGAGTTTTTCCCTTCCCACTGTCGCCCAAGTGCTTGTTCATAGGGGGTTTGCCACGCAAAAGCCCTGAGCCTCAGCTGTGTCTTGGGCACATCCAGTAGCATTTGGTCAGCTGAACCGAGCGACCAGGAAGGGGAGTGAAAGTGCAGCAGCTCAGAGGGGTAGGGTGGCGCAAGGCTATTTAATGACAAGTGGACAGGTAGCCAGTGCAATGACGAATAAACACAAGTAATGTGCTCTCTCTTTCGCGTACCAGGTAAAAGCGTTTTGCACCAGCTGAAGACGAGACAAGGAGTAACACCAAAGAATATAGAGTAATCCGGCCGAGTTGTAATAAATGCATGGATTTCTGCTTTAAAGTGATCTTTAGACAGAATTCATTTTTATCTTAAAACCTTACTTTTTGATAAAGCTTATAGTCGGGGCTGGATCAGATGACCCTGAATCCTCCCTTAGTTATGCCGCAAAAGGCTTAGACCACCTGTCTGTCATCAGCTTCATCAGCCACATAAATGGACCAGCGTTCACATCCAGTCTTCACCAGATATTCTGCCTCCAAAGTGCGGCAATCAGGCTAAACACTGACTCCTTGTAAAAAAGTATTGATTTCCTGTGCTAACAACTGTTTCACTATTTTAAGTGAATTCTCGCCGGCTGAAGAGCCTCTCACTTCACCGTGTTAATATCCCTCTGGAAAATCTTGGTCCATTGGATTAACCTCTGCCTCTTCTATTTCAGTATTTCATGTATGAGGCCATTAATTTGTTGTATATTAGGATGTGCAATATTTCATGAATGCGTATTTGGGTTATGATATAATTACGTCATTGTTAGTTCGAACGCTTCAGAATTTTATTTGCAACATTTAAGCTCTTTATTAAAGTGTTTATGATTGTTTTACACTGCCGTGCTCTGAATAACGTGAGCAACAGAGGCGTCAGTAAAGTCCTTTTTATTATCATTACTTTAAATTATAATAAAATGTGCTTTTAAGACAAACTGCAACCTGTCATTCACCCACCCATTTAAAAAACAAAACTTTGGGACTAACTAACTCTCAGCAGAGCTTTCCCTCTTCAGTGCGTTGGGGAATAAACCAGTCACGGCACAGACAAATGCACAAAGCAGACATAACATTTTTAAACGCATAAACCGAAGACAAGCTTGAACATAACAAACAGGCGAAATGTGTTTGTTTTAACTAGTGTTTTTGACTACTCATTTAGGTTCTTATGTCGCTTGTATGCTTTTTTTTTGGCTGCAAAAGCGCACGTCACGGCGTTGGCATGCTCTCTGAATTCTAATATCTCCGCCACCGCCTGCAGAGCGATCAGTCACTGATGATGGTCCAAGTAGAATATGCTATACAGCATGATTTCATACAGAAAGCACCTACTACTCTGCTCTTCGCATGCTGGATGGACTAGGATCTTCAAACCGCATTTTTCTGAGTTTTGAAAACGACCATGCAGTCTAAACGGACCCAAAGTGCTGATTGATGACGTGCCTCGACTAAAATATAAAATTTAAATACTAATTATTTATTTCAAACTGTGTGAGTTGATTTTTGAGAGGTCTCTGGAACGCGATTTCTGGAACTTAGCGTATTCTTTTCAACAAAGGTTAAAAGAAATTGACACACAGACGTTAGTATGTTTGTGATTTTTTTTATTGAACAAGCCCCGATATATGAAGAGGGTTGCTGACATTCAGGCGTGACATGCCGAACGCTGGGAGCTTCTGTCTTGCCGAAGTTTAGCGGTATTTCTCGGACAGAGCCCAGGCGACGTTCTGGAAGAACTTCTCAACGGAGACGTGAACCTCCGGAGTGAAGTCCGCGGGGAAGTACATGCCCAGGACCAAGATGATGTTGTGGGCGAGGATCTGTGGTTGTGACACACACACCAGATTAAATCAGGCACCGAAAACATCATTCTTCCTATAATGCCCAGGTTTTATTTTTAAAACACTCAAAAATGAACTTACATTCCACGCAAAACACAAAAATAAATAATGATTCCTACTTTTAGCAGCTTCAAAGATCGCTACATTTCCATTACCTTGAAATTGGCAGGATCCACGCGGAGCTGGAAGGCATGCAGCTCACTGAGCTTGCTAAGGTGGTTGGTGAGATCGTCAACGTTTTTGACAGCCTTCCCCACAGCTGCCATGATGACTGCACCATGCTTCCTCACCTGCGGAGCATTAGGGCTCAGATCGCCCCAGTGAGAAAAGTAGGTCTTGGTCACCGGATACGCCATGAGCATCCTGTAAAACATGGATGAAGTGGAAGATAAATTTAAATAGAAATTTAAATAGAAATAATTTATTACAAAAAAAAAATCAAGGCAAACCTGACGGAGCGACCTGAGCTTACCTGCCCAGAGCTTCTCCACCCATCTCGGCGCTCTTTGACTCGACTTTGCCCCAGAAGCTCTTCACCAGGCTCTTGTCTTTCGCGTTGAGACTCATGGCTGCCTTTGAGTTTTCGGGATACAAGGAAAAATGCTGATCAAAAAATGCTGCTTTGCTGGATCTGTCATAGCGTCTTTATATCAACCCAAATGGTGCCACGCCCATCTATCATATCCAAACCACATATCTGATAAACAAACTGCTAGAAATTTCCATTGCCAGTTGGTTTTGATAAAAGTGGCCACTCCCAATATATAACGTAATTACTCCACGTCTGTAAAAAGAAATACCGAAAGGCTGCAATGAGCGAAAATCTATAAACTGGCAAATGATTTGAGTGGGGAAAGCAATCCCTTTAAAAAAAACAAAAAAACCTTAAGTAAAAATGACATTCTGCAGAAATACTATTTTTAGTCAGTTTTTTATTTAAAAAATGAAAACACATTATTTTACAGCCGACAGGGACCACAAACACCCCCCTAACCGAAAACTGAACATATATAAATTTGATCGCTTCTTAGTTCACTTAAAGGCAGACATTAAAGGACTGATATATTGCTAACCTAGTTTTATATGTTTCGACTGGCTAATTGTATGGATTATTTGTAGCTGAGTCACGTTAAAATGACAGCAATATCTAAACTGATATCTTGTAGATGTTTGAGCCAAATCTAAAGTTGCCTACGCAAAACGGACGTCATTAATTTCTCGGACGCAGCTCGTCCAATCAGATGCTTCGTTGGCTGAAGGACAGGGCGCGGGGTAACGAATAAAAACGGGAATCGCAAGTAATATTTTCACAAGAAACACTTGTGATCAGACAACTTATTCGTAAACAGTCGAAGGAGACTTTCACCCCCTCAAAATGGTCGAGTGGACAGATGCTGAGCGCAGCGCCATCACATCCCTGTGGTCAAAGATTGATGTGGGAGAAATTGGTCCCCAGGCCATCACCAGGTAACCTGTCAGCTCATTTCCTTTCAGAAACGTATTCATGTGACTTTCTTTTCGTATAATCTGGAAACTTGGCTTAAGCAAATATATTAACACATGTTTGTGTATGTGTAGTTCTATTTGTAATGCACTAAAATGATTATTTCTCTTGTTTTATTCCAGGCTTCTGATTGTGTATCCCTGGAGTCAGAGATACTTCCAAGCCTTTGGAGACCTGTCCACCAATGCCGCCATTATGGGAAACCCCAAAGTGGCCCAGCACGGAAAGACCGTGATGGGTGGTCTGGACAAAGCTGTGAAGAACATGGACAACATCAAGCAGACCTACGCCAGCCTGAGCGTTATGCACTCCGAGAAGCTCCATGTGGATCCTGATAACTTCAGGGTATGTCTCCACCAGCACCCAGCAACATTCATCACTAATGAATCTGAAGCGATTCTTTTATTACTTTATGCAACTGTCTTAATTTCTTTTTTCTTCTCATTTTAGGTGCTTGCTGAGTGCATCAGCCTGTGTGTGGCCGCCAAGTTTGGCCCCAGCGTCTTCACTGCTGAGGCCCAGGAAGCCTGGCAGAAGTTTCTGGCCGTGGTCGTTTCTGCCCTGGGTAGACAGTACCACTAAGGCTCTGGATGAGCAATAGATGTGCAGCAGTCATACAAGTGATTGTGAAACCGTGTATCTCTTGGACTCTAAATGCACCAATAAACAAACCCTCAAATCATATTCATTCTCTGTGTTTGTTTAACATGACAATACAACATTAGGATTGAGAAGCGCTCGGGATCTTTATAGTCAATCATCATGTTTAATCTTTATTAGAGGTAGCCTATACGTTCAAGTATGCCAATAATATGAGCATACATACGTTTTTTTTTTTGTTGATGTTGTACAAATAGAACAAAAAAAGGTCTGAAAACAATAGGTACGGGCTGTGAAGTACACGGTGGATGCAAGTGAAGTGAAACTGCACACATATTTACCAGCTACCAGAAACTTTAGTACATTTGACTGCATGACGTTAGCAAAGAATCCACCGGCGAAATGAGAAGAAAGCGAGAGATTGCATTTCTTCCTCGGTGCGGAAAAGGCCCTTCATCAGCCCAACACAAAACACCTCCATGGTGGTATTCTCGGGAGTGATCCTGATTATCGCATTAATTTGAATGTAGTGAGGTACAGCGGGGGAAAAAACCTACAAGAACTACATGTTTCCTTCAATAGTTTTGGACGTGCAACGAAAATGGGTGTTGTGAAGGCTTAATAACAAAAGTGACCATGCTGTAGCCCAAGTCTCTAAAGGCTATAATGACGCATTATGATGATCGGAGAGGCCATGATGATGATTTAAATTTTAGTTGAATCAGGTCATTTAAGGCCAAGAAATAAAAGTTTATGCTGCCAGAAGCATGACGTGGGTTTCTGATATAAAGTGGACCTGCGGATCATTTATTTGGGCGGGGAACGCCTGAATGTTAAGATAATGATAGCATTGCGTAATCTAAGTTTAACTGCTGCTGGCGAATAGCTTGATACGACAGGACGTTTCTGTGTTTCTGTGAAGATGTTTTGATGCCAAAGCGCACCGTCTCTGGACATTTACGTTGCGTTTTGCAGTGTAGGCTGTGTATCAACACCAGAATCATCCATCCACGTTTAGAGTGCTGGACGAACGCTGCTGGTTCATCTTTGCGGGTCATTAAGCAGAAAAGCTGATTACGCATCAGCTTAAAGTGGTGGTGAAGCTGCTGTCATGGTTAAGTGGACGGACCTGGAGCGCAGCACTGTCAGAGCTGTGTGGGAAAAAGTTGATATTGATGAGATTGGGCCACAAATTTGGGCAAGGTATGTGACTTTAAAGTTTTCACTGTCCACGACCACACTGATATAATCCGTAAAAAAACAAAAAAAAACAAACAAACAGACAACCTCCTGGTAAATTTCTGCCTGCACATTATCATTTTTAAAGTAGTTTATAATAACCTGTCACTCCCTCTCTTTTTTTTTGCATCGACAGAGTCTTGATTGTTTACCCCTGGACTGAGCGATATTTTGGTTCTTTTGGAGATATCTTCACCACCACCGCTATTTTGAATAACACCAAAGTGGCGGCTCATGGCAAGGTGGTGCTTGAGGCTCTGGACAGAGCAGTGAAGAACATGGACAACATGAAGCGCATATATGCTGCTCTGAGCCTGTTGCATTTTCAGAAACTCGAGGTGGATCCTGATAACTTCAGAGTATGCAATAATTTTCCTCAAATCCACATGAAAAAAAAGAAAAAGAAAAATATGTTAGTATTGTGGATTTATGATGTTTTCGTTTTTCTTTTTCCTTTTCTTTCCCACAGCTGTTGGCAGACTGTATCACCATTACAATCGCCTGCAAACTCAAGTCAGCCCTGAGCCCTCAGGTTCAAGCTACCTGGCAGAAATTTCTAGCTGCTGTGGTCGAGGCTATGAGCAGTCAGTACAACTGAAAACAACCTACTTGGAGATAAAAAAAAAAACCACTTTATTTTTAAACCGTGTGGGTGTCTCAGTGTCCTGGTTGGTAATCATGTAATATAGTGCCAAAGGATTCCTTCACAAGTCAATAACAGCTTCAGCTTTGATGTGAGTTTGGCATGAGTATATTTCAGTATTTATTTTACTTGTTCTTAAGATGGAGTTTGGTGAGTCCCTTGGGTCCTTGACTGGATTACAAGTTATTGGAAAACAATTTAGTCTCTATTGTGCTATTTTCTCTGGTTTTGTAAGATTTAGAAGTAAATTCATATTTGAGTAAAACTGCTAAAATGACATTAGGATATGGAAAGCTATGTAAACAAGTTTTCTAGTTGCATATTTGTGCTTATAAATGTTGTCACCTTCCTAAAATAATGGCCTATGTCATTCTTAGACTAAAATTGTTTTTTGCCTAAATCATCATCAGCTACTGAAATACTTTGTTGAATCTACCTGTGCATTTATCCCAAATTTACAACACTGTGCATTCAGCTTCTGATTCATTAGTTAAGTTACATGTGAAGTGTGACGTTTGGTCCACTGGTACTATGACAATGTTTATGTAATTTATGGTATGGGATTGTATGGCTGCCACTGGAAGTGGGCCAGACGTGACTGCTGATCCCCTGACCGCATTCTGTTCATACTCCAGCAGGAGGGTATTGCTAAAATTTCCTGCCTGCAGTGCACAGTTGTCATCCATTAAAAACATTAGATTTGCATTATGAAATGAAAAATATGATAAAGGAGGCCCAGAACTGTTAAGGCTATTAAAATCCTATTTCGTGCAAGTATTTCTGCTCACTTGCAACAGGCTTACATAGTGTTGATAAGAGCAGGGGGTGGATTTGTCTCCAACGATCTGACTTTGATTAAGTATCCAAGGAAAATATAAATGCATCCAGAAATATAAAATATATTGAGTATATGAGTAGTATATGCACAGCTTGTTTTATGCCTTTTTAAGGAAAAATGTTGATCAACAAAACAAAAGTTAATGAAGACAAAAACATGGTTAAAATAAAGTTTCATTGTCTTGAGAGGAAAATAATTGGCTCACGATTACATTGTTGAAAACAATCATCACACACTTGAAACTCTAATTCTAACCATCTCCAAGATTTATCTTCATGTTCGGCTGCTTTCAGCACTGCTGGTATTTGTTTAGACTCTTTGGCTCCAGCTGATCTTTTGGAGTTAACTTCAATAGTTACTTCCTCCAAACCATCAACATGTTTATTAGATCCCATTCCTACTAGACTG
>JAMQGT020015295.1:0-81539 GCA_024447675.2 Pterophyllum scalare | reverse complement strand
ACTTAAACTCAAACCTGCTACTTTAAAGAGCAGAACAGCACAAAGAGAGGAGCAGAGAGGAGAGCCGGGTGGAGGGAGGAGGGTACCGCTGCATCACCTGGAGCAGGAGTCGGAGGAGGACGAGGAGACGTTACTTTAACAGCTGGTTTCTCTGCAACACAAAACAACCAAACATCAGTTCAATCAGAGCTGAGCGACTACAGAAGCACAAAGACTTTGTTTCTTTTTAAAGAAGGAAGCCTCGTCTGGAGTTGGGCTCAAATTTGACTTTATGTAAATGTTCACATTAACATAGTCAGGTTTGGGCTGCTCCATGTAAACAGGGAGGTTCTCCTGTCCAGAACCTCAACACCTCTGAAACGCTGCTGCTGTCAGTCTAAAACCAAGGATTCAGATTCTTTTGTAAAGCTCATGTAGGCTTATGATCCATAACGAGGCTTAACGAGAGCCTCGGTGAACCTCCAGCTTTGCTCCTCATGTATTTAGTCAGAGTGGAGTAATGACGTGACTTTGTGTGCAGCTCGTTGTGAGTTCCAGTAAAGCAGCACAGCTCAGCTCGAGGCTTCAGCCACACCTACAGTTACTGTAAACAGTTTCTACTGAAACAGCCTAAAGAGGACCACCGATGACTGTCACCTTCAGCTGCTGCTGCACACACACTGAGCTGTTCCTAATAAAGTGCTCCTGAACTGACCTGTGACCCTCAGAGTCAGTTTGCTCTCATAGCTCAAACTGGGGATGTAGCAGTCGTACGAGCCGGCGTCGTCCTCCCTCAGGTCCTTCATGAGGATGGAGAGGTTTCCCTTCTTGTACTGATCTGGGTAGCTGAACACTCGACCTTTGAACTTTGGATCTGTTTTATTCTCTTTGCCATCGATGATGTCCAACACAACTCTGTCATCTCTGTCCCTCCAGAAGGCGTTGACCTTATCAGGCAGCTGTCCAGGGTAGATGCAGGGCAGGAGGACCTCATCCCCGATGAAGCTGATCCTCACAGACTGGAGGCTGCCTGCAGGAGGACAGGACAGGTGAGTTACAGGTTACCTGTTTGAGCAGCCACACCTGGACCAGGTGAACACTAAAGTTCAACAGATAGAGGAGAGGGAGGTGCTGCGCTCAGACGTCAGTAAATCTGTAAAGACTGGATTCAAATACTGCTGTCTTTTCAGACCTTAAATTCATGGATTCACTCTTCTTCTCTCCTGCCTTTGTTTCATGTGCCTGTCTGTACTGGTGTCAGGTCTCAAAGGGCCTCTGAGGTCCTGCTTTCACACAGACTCACCTGAGCTCAGACTGCACAGCAGACACAGCAGTGCTAAAGAGCTGCAGGTGGACAAACACTGACAGATGGACGTCGGGGTGAATGCTTCCTGACTCATCTGTGCTCAGCCTGCAGGTTCTGCAAACTATCAGAGGCCTCCACAGTGCTGACTCCGTCAGATTTGGTGTTCTCACTGCACCTGCATGAAGAAAGGAAAAAGCACACCTGTAATACCACAGCAGACACCGCAGAATGACCAACAATTACATAAAGTTAGTATGAAGAGTCACTGCAGGTGGACAGGATTACACCTCGTGTGTGTCATGGTTGTTGGTCCAGTGTTTTTGTGTTTTTCAGTGTGGTTCTGTTTGTGTTCCTGAGCTCATTTAGAAACTTTTTTTTTTTGTTCTGTATCTTTTTAGTCATCATCGTTTATATGGAAGCCCTGCTCGCTGTGCGGTACTCCAGTGTCTGTCTTGTCCCTTTGTCATGTTCTTGGTCTCATGTGTTGTCTTTGGGTTTTTCCCAGTGCTGTGTGTCTCTGTCGAGTTGTTTCCCCTTTTATTTTGACAGTCTTGTGTTCTGTTTCACTTCCTTTGTGTCATTAGTGTTATGTTGTTCACCTGTGCTGTGCCCACTGCACCCATCAGCTGTCCTGTATTTAAGTCCTGTGTTTGCTTGTTGTTGCTTCTTCATTATTGTTGTCGTCATTGTGTTTCCCTGCTGTGTGCGCTTCAGGCTGTGATGGCGTTCCCAAGTGTTTGCTGCTGGTCCTGTCCAGGTCTGTTCTGCTGTGTACACCTGAGCTTTGTTGAGTTTAAGTCTGTGGTCCTACTCTGCCACAGCAGCACACAACAGTTTGTTGCTTTTAATGTTTCTCAACATTTCATTTGTTCACCCAAATGTGCACACACACAGACACACACACTGAGGTGGCAGTCATGTCCAGTAACTATAAGGAACCCCCATATTGGCCATCCCACAGTGATTTGGTCTTTCTACTCTCTCAGAGGTCAAAAGGGCACTCTTGCTGTTCTGATCTCAGAGGATGACCTCCGACCTCTCCTATTTGAGCTCTCCTGCATGTACTTTCACACTCTAAATTTTATCACCTGCATTTTTGCATATGTAAACCCTGACATAAAAGCCCAGCTGGCTACATGTGATTTAATCAGCCATAAAAGCTGTCACGTACTGCTGCGGCAAGCGAGGCAGACGGCAAGGAAAGAATCGATCCACAAAAGTTGTGAGAGCCCACAAAAGCTTTTCGAGGCCACCCACTTCCGCGTTAATCTTGATGTGACGGCGTCCGTCATCACGTTGAAAGGATGGGTGAGGGATTGCCAGCAAAAGTTGTCTTTAATTCATAAGTCAGTGGTTACTGTTGGTAATCTCTCACCCATCCTTTGAATGTCTCAATGACTCTATCATGTCAGGATTCCTTGGAAGGGCCAAGATACAGGAACAGAACAGATACAGGTACACAGGGAACCAGGGAGTCAATATGTAAACAACAATAACCAATAACAGGACAAGAGACTGTAATGAACAAAGAAACAAACCAAATGCAAACTGAGAGCATGACAGAGAAACTCAGTGATAACAGAACACAAAACTGGGCACACGGCCCAGGACCATGACTAAGGCTGGAAAGAAGAAGCTGCTTTATTATAATTGTGTGTGAAAAATGAATGAGGTTCATGCCAATTGACATCATCTCAGTGTGCATTAGAAGCTGTCCTGTAATTAGATTTATGAACGGGACCATCGCTGCCAAACAAAACAGGAAATGAATAAGTGTGCAGCTCAGTTTGACAGGGCTACAGCTGGTGGTCTTCGTGTGTTGACCCGGTGCTTCAATTTAGTAATGGCGTTCTACCACAAGCATGGACAAAGGGGACAAAGGGAAAGGTTAGAGCACATGTAGAGTGAAGGGAATGATCACAACAACACAGAGCTCTCACGCCAACTCACTGTTTCCATCACAGACCCCAAACAAACATTTCCATCATCAATTTTCAACAAACAGACGAGTTGGCAGCGATCGGCCCTCCCGTGAAATTTGACATGATTATTTTTTTCCTGACTGATAAACGTATCTGCTGTCTCTGATGCTGCCGCCGCCTTCCCAAACATTCACGAAATGAACACAAGTTTCACCTTTGCAACAACTCACCTGCTTCCTGCCTGCCACTTATTATTCATCACTTAGCTTCATTTCTGTGCCTTTCTCCCTCCGTTGCTTCTCGCCGATCAACCACATCACAAGACAATTTGTTTGATGCTGCTGGTAGACGCCGTCTGCATTTGCCAACATGTAAAGTGGAGAGGGAGGGGAGTTGTCACTTTCACAGCTGGTTTTCTCTGCAACACAAAACCTCAAGTCTATCATGAACCATGGTGTGGTAGGCTGGAAAAGGACCCCAACGCAGGACTCAGAAGACAAGAACACAGCTTTACTGCTAGAGACACACTGAGTGAACTAAACACAGACTAGGATTCACTCTGAACAAGAAAACACACCTTGATATGAGGACAGGACAAAGGGACAGAGGAAAGGCAAACATATATGCCTGATATATACCAGAGGTAACAAAGGGAAAACAGGTGGGGGCACAGCTTATCACAGGGAAATGAGATAAGGGTAGTAAAAAAAAAAAACCAGACACGAGAGACAAAGAATTGAAAAGTAAAACAGGAAGTGAGTAAACATGGAGACTTGTTGACAAGGGAACAAAGGCACACTAAGGAAATCCAATAACACTGTACAGGTGAATTAATAAAGGGGGAGGCAGACCCAGTAACAGGTGGCATAACTGAATAAGGAGACGAGATAACTAAGGGAATAGGACTCGGAGATAAGACAGACCGGGACACAGGAAAGAGAACACGATCAGTCACCATGAACAGAACTAAACCAAAACATATGAATATGAATAGGAAGAAGCAGATCAGGAAATTCAATACAAAAATATTTCTGAACCCTGCTTCAGGGATCACGACCCAAACATCAGTTTAATCAGACATTTACATGAGGTTGAGATCAGACAGCTTTATGTAAATCAGGTGTTCACATCTCTGGAACCCAGCGATGGCATTATGGACGAGCCACCCACACAAAAGGTCACTGTGCAGCCTCAGCTGAATCCTACTGTCCCATTTTTACAAGAATAAGTAAAATTAAGTCATACAGTTTGGTAATGAAAAGTATTGTTCCTATTCATTTATTTCACTGAAATAGCAAAGTGAACTGAGCCAAATGATGACATGTTTCCGTGTGGTCCAGCAGGGGGCCCTGCAGCACAGAGTCACTGAACAGGCTGTTCACCAGTTCATGTGCAGGAGGTGGGGAAGGGTTGACAAAATTAAAAGGAAGTTACACAAGAACTGAAAGCCTCTAAAATCTGGATGGAGTCTGGTGCAGTTACTGGAGCCTATCCCAGCTGGCACAGGTTGAAAGTCAGAGTGCTCCATGTACAGGTCGCCAGCCTGTCGTAGGGCTAATACTTTTTTCTACAGAGCCTAAAAGACAAACGTCATTTTGTGCAACATATTGGGACTTTTTTAGTCTGTTTGTGCACACACTTGCACTTTTTTGCCAGTTTATTTAAACATAACATTCAAATAAAGATTAACAGGACAGACAGTGGTTTTCTGTGAAAAACGTCTGTAACGGTCATATAATTTATTAACAGACATGTTTCGTATACAAAGCCTTAAATTTGATCTGTTCTGTCTGAAAGCATGCTGAAGCATCCCAGAAAGTGCAACTTTGTAATAAAAAACCACTCAGTGCTCTTCGAGCCCTTTCATTGTGAGTCAAACTGTAGTCGTGAAGAACGTGAGCATCCCACTATCTGAAAAAAACCTGCAGGCTGCAGCCTCTATAATGACTGCTGATAGAATAGAATGCCTTTATTGCCATTATATAGAAAGTACAATGAGATTGGAGGGCCACTCCTGTTCAGTGCCATGTCGTAGAAAGTAAAAGTAAATTTTAAAAAAAAGAACTTCTAAAAATATACAGAAAATAAAACAATGTATAAAATATATACAGAAAATGTATTAAAAATACAGAAAATAAGAGAATGTATAAAAATATATACATTGTAAACAATAAAATAAGTGTATACATATAATAATGAAGATGGTGAATCTTGCACTTGGTGAATGAATACTGGATATTACACAATATAGGAGTGATAGATATTGTTCAGTATGAATGATACTATATTGCACAGAGATGTGGGTGAGTGTGTGAGTTCAGGGTGGTGATTGCTCTGGTGAAGAAACTGTTCTTGAGTCTGTTTGTTCTGACTTTGATGCATCTGTAATGCCTGCCAGAGGGCAGCAGGTCAAACATTTCAAAGCCAGGGTGTGAGCTGTCCTTGATGTTTTTGGCTCATCTGAGGCAGTGGGAGGTGTAGATGTCCATCAAGGAGGGGAGAGGGCAACCAATGATTCTTTGTGCTGTCTTGACTACCCTCTGAAGCCTCGCCTTGTCTGCCTCAGTGCAGCTGTACTGTGATACAGTACGTCAGCAGGATCTCAATGGATGAGTGGTAGAAGGTCAGCAGCAGGTTTGGGTCCAAGTTGTTCTTCCTGAGGACCCTCAGGAAGTGAAGTCGCTGCTGAGCCTTCTTGATAACATCTATGATGTTATCTGACCAAGAGAGATCAGCACAGATGAGGACACCAAGAAACCTGGAAATCGCTTGTTGGCACAACACCGGCAGCTGATGAATCTAACTAATAAAGTGACTTGTAATCTAACTTAGTTACTTCTAAAATTAAGTAATTATTAAAATAAGTTAGATTTTAAAGGAGTAATCAGATTACTTTATTAAAGTAACTATGCCATTACTGATCAGGAATGTGTTTGACTGATTGTGTGTTCATTTGTCAGGTTTGTTGGTTCAATACTCTTCTTCTACTACAAGGATGATGCTGATGTGCAGCGTGACACTGAACTCCAGAACTGGATCAAAGAGATTTTTGAAAATGGATTCAATTCAATAGAAAGCATAGGTAATGATAATGTGCACATTGTATATTACCATAAAACAACTTCAATTTATTCTCTGGAATGACATAATTCACTTTCACATTACAATTGTACAACTGCTGCCAAGTTTATCAGTGTTCTCATGAAGAGGGGCTTCTTCTGGGCTTTTGTTGGTCTAAACATATAAAATATTTAATCCCTTTTTTCTCATTGTACTGTGTGTTGTTTATTGTGTAGCTGATTTCCTGCACCCTAAATTCTGATGTTTGAAAAACATATCCATAATAATATTTACATTTATTGAACTAAGGAGTGAAGAAAGGAAGCTGAAGATAATTTGTGTTTTAAAGGCGCTTTAACAAAGCTGCACAGACACTGAGACAACAGTGCATGACTCTTTATCACTTTTAATATCTTTTTATCATTTTAGGAATGATGATGAGTAATGACAAAATATCATGTGACTGCTACAGTGTGATCACATAAATGTAAACATTAAACTCAAAGATTAATCCACTGTTATCATTCTCTGAGCAAATGAAAACAAATTTCAATCACAGATTGTTGCTGTCATCTTCATAACGGAGATGCTGTCACTGTATGCTGATTCAAATCCATTTTATTTATACAGCACCAAATCACAACAGTCACCTCGAGCCACTTTATATTGTAGCCCTACAATAGTACAGAGAAAACCCACCAATCAAACAAGCCCTATGATCAAGCACTTGGTGACAGTGGGAAGGAAAAACTTCCTTTCAACAGGAAGAAACATCTGGCAGAACCAGGCTCAGGGAGGGGCAGTCATCTGCTGTGACCAGCTGTGGCTAAGGGGAGAGAGACAGGACAAAAGGCGATGTGCTGTGAGATGCTGTGTCATGTAAACTTTTTTTATTGGCAAGCGTAGAACATAAGGCAGGGCTGGTCGGGAGCCAGCAGCGCAAACTTGCTGGAACTTAAGGTGAACAAGACATAAATGTGCACATCAAGCATGACCACGAACCTGGACATATGGGCACACAGCAGGGAAAGCAACGCCATGACAAGGAATGAGGGAAGAACTGAGTGAAGAACAAGGGCAGTGACAACAGCTGGGGATCACAGCTGAACATATTCACAGACATGAGAAAAAGAAGTAAAACCTAAACGCAGAACACCAGAGAGCAAGTAAAACAGGAAACAAGACACAGGAGGCAGGTGTACTGAGGGAGGAACACAATTAAACCATACACAGGAGTCAGATAACGAAACCAAGTACAGAACTGAAACATGATCCAAGACACTCAAATGGAAACAAAAGACAAGAAACCAGAGTCAGCACTCTAGCTCTAATGAATTACAGTAGTCCAGCCTAGAAGTAATAAATGCATGGATCAACTTTTCAGCATCATTCTGAGAAAGGATGTTTCTAATTTTATTTCCCTTTATGCATCACCACAGCCTCAGTCTCCCCCTACACCCAGCACCCACCTCTGTCACCCCCACCCTCTGCACGTCCTCTTTCACTGCATCCATGAATCTTCTCTGTGTTCCTTCTCCTTTCTTTTCACTCTTGCATGCTTTTGTTGTTGGCTTTTTTTGTGTTTCTTTTTGTGGGAGTGCAAGTTCCACCCTGTGTGTTTGCCCCCCCCCCATAAAGGGGGAGGAAGGAGGAACTCTGGTCAGGATGGATGCAGCAGGGATCTCTGTGCTTCACTGTGTGCTGCAGGCTTGTGTGGTTGCAGAGGACGTAAAGGCTTTGATGGCCTTGCTGTGGGATCCAGACTGAGCCAAAGACACAGCAGTCAGTGTTTCACCCGATTCCTCTGATAAACTCAGATCTTTATCTACTTTATACTTGCATTTTGATCATGTAAAAGGCTTATTATATTTCATTTTCCCGCAGGTGATGGTGGTTTGACTCTTTTTATGAATTCATAGTTTTAAATAATCGAAGGCATCAGAGCCAGTTAAACACCCAAAACTGTAGCTGCTGCTTTCATCCACTAGGTGGAGCCATGCACCCAGTTTAATCAGCCAGTGTGCTCCAAGTGTCCGCACTTTATTAGGAGCAGCTTACTTGTGATAAACGGCTGTTAGTTTGGTGCTAACCGGCTGGTTTGTTTCAGAGAGCGCTCTGATGTTCATGCATCTCTGAAAGTCCAAAAAAGATTGTCTTCAGTAGCGGAGCAGGAACCCAGGAGGACCCGCCCCCTGAAACACAAAGGTGTGGTGAACAGGTGCACAGAGAGAGGAGAGCAAAGCGGACAGAAAGCACACAGGTGGAGCTTCTACGCCGAAGTTATCGCCCTGCCAGGTGTCGGTCAGAAATGTCCTTCACTCCTAAAGGCGCTCACCTCCACCTTCAATGCGGAGATCAGTTTAACCCTCCGAGAGCTAACTCATGAGTTCCTGGAATAAAAAAGTTCGGCAAATATGGAAATAATTATGGAAGTTTAACTGTTAGATTTAGTTATTTATGAATGATCGCCAAAGCTCGGGAGAACATGAACCAAATGCTGTGACAGCATGCTGGTAGGTCTGCAGAACAGAAGGCATGACTGATGATGGCTCAGTCCTCCAGGGCTGAATCCAGGACCCGCACAGCGTGTTTCCGTGGGAACTTCATCACAGTCTCCGCGCTGCTGCCGGTCTCCTGCTCTGTGATGCATGCTTTGATACAATTAGTGAATAACTTTCACTTAATAAAAAGAAAAGCTACAGGAAAACCAAAGATCGCTCTTTTTTTCAGAGCCGCTCAGCATGAATTAAATGTAAACGTGATAAATTAAAGCTGATGCTGAACTCTTTACATATAAAATGATGTTCTCGGCACCGATGATAACAATAAACTGTTTGTAGTTGCTGCGTTTGTCCACTGAACGGAGACAAAACTGTTTTGTTTTTATCTTTAAAGAAAGATAAGGGCGGTGTCATCGTTATAAAAGGCAGCAGCCGCGAGGGAAAGTCCGAGGGTCCACGGAGCTTTTAAAGAATATTTCTCCCACGGTGTTCTCCGTGACCCACAGCTGAGATTCGTAACCGCTCCTCATGTTGAACTCCCGTTCACTCCGCAGTGAACGAGCCTCTGGCATGGAGAAAGTGTCGCTCAAAGACTCCGATCTGAAAATCTGGAGATCAACAAGGGAGCAGGAAGAAAATTAACGATGTGCCTCCTCCTCCGCCTCCACCGCCTCCTGTCAAACTGAGTTGGAGCTTGCTAATGGAGTCTCGGTCAAAGGAGGACCTGATTAATATGATAATAACTATATTATGAATAGGAAAATAATGTCCCACTGCAGAGGAAGAAGAAACGAAAAAGAAAGGACTTTAGACCGGCCTCAGCTGCGCGCTGTGAAGGTGAGTTTAGACACGCATTAACCCTCATCGGTGACACCCGATCCTAACTCAGAGTGAGTAATTGTTGGTTTGAATTTAAACTTTTGGCAGTAATCATAACGAAGACTATTCTCTCCCCCCTTTATAGACTAGAGTTAGTTATTACCTCGGAGCGTTAAAATCAGAATCATTACATGAAACATGTAACGAGAAGAAGCTCCAGCACACCCATCCTAAAAGGACAGGAGTGTCTCCGGCTTTGCATAAACGCTGTGGTTTGAACTGAGCGGCTCACGCTGACAACACGGCGCTGCAGCTGCCCCAGTCTTCATATTTCAGTTGCGCGCAGGAGAGCAGAGCCCTTGCGTAATTGCGCACGTTTGTGGAATTTGGAACGGGCGCCTCATTGAGGACAGGCGCTGCTCATCTACGGAAATCTACTAATTTTACTCATTTCCGGATTTGCTAAAGTCGCCGAACTTGTTTAGAGCCTGTTTTTGTTCCTGGAAGTAAAAGCAAAAGAAAACATTTGTACTTTATTCACACTTCTTAGAATTATGTTGGACGATGAAAATGAGGAACTGGCCGTGTCATGTTTCCTTTGCAGTGTCAGACTCCTACAGTCAGTGTAAGCCTTTTTGGGTAGCACAGATCTTCTTCTAGGACAGCTTTCTTTTCAAGATGACGGGAACTGCAACGTCCACATTTTATTAAGGGAGATTAAGTGCTACAGATATAGATATATATTTTGCTATTAACTAAATTGTTTCCTTGCTGTGAGTGTCTTTAGTGTCTTTAGTCAAATTTCAGATATGTGCAGTAATTTTAATCGACAGGACTCACAAATCCCATTTTCAACCTGCATCCACACTTCAGGAAGCTGAGGGCTGAGTGAGTTACTCAGAGCTGTGGTGGGGGGGCAGACTTGGTGCTGTCTGGAGATGAGGGAGAGGAGTGCCAGACAGTAGAGCAGGGAGGTGGAAGGTCAGACAAACACACACCGTGGTTCAAAGAGCCCCATGGAGCCTATTCCAGTTGCCAAAGGAAGAGAGGCGAGGTCCACCCTGGGCAGGTCGCCAATCTGTCACAGGCCAGACCACCATTCACTCCTTTGGACTGTGGGAGGAAGCTGGAGTACCCGGGGGGAACCCACGCGGACACGGGGAGAACATGCAAACTCCACACAGCCAGGGTGGATTCAGGGAACAGTGCTAACCAGCACACCAACATAAACTGCACAGGTAGAAGATATCTTGGACATTCTTCTGCATATCCATCATACGTGTGTGACTCGATTCTTCAAGCTGAGGCGGTCCATCCCAGATCAGGGGAAAAGATACAGCTCCATGGATGATGAGACCTCTGAAACAGAGGTCAACAGGCCTGCCTCATTCTGCCAAGACTATGGCAGGCCTGCATAGGTGGGCAGATGATTTCCTGCACAGGCTGGCGCTCTGTACGGCAGTTTGTGCCATGGAAACCAGATCCCACAACTTCAGAGGCCTCGTGTGCACATTAGTTTTTATCCATAACAGGTAATCAAATGTCCTCCTCCACCCTGTCTGCTGATGGCCCTAAATATGACCGCCCCCCTCCACAGCTCAGGGTAAAGTCTGCCCTCCTCAGCGCTCTGTGACACATGCAGCCTCACTGTTACTGTGTGACACACATGGTTTCAGCTTCTGAAATTTAGACTCTAAATTTAGTCAATTCCAGCAAATTAAACCTAAACATTTCCTGCATGTTTGATTTGGTTTCCTCTTCCTGCACAAAGCATAAATGTGACTCATGCTTCTTTTCATCACTGCAAAAACTAAGAAGTTGGAGGAGGAAGTTCTGTGTGTGCTTATTTCACGTTTTTGTATCTGACAGTGATTGCAGGCCACAGACTTGTAGTGCCTGAGACAACTGCCTTCTGTTTTTGGTTTGATGTCTCAGGCTTTGGCTCACAGCCACACACACACACACACACACACACACACACACACACACACACACACACACACACACACACACACACACACACACACACACACACACACACAGCATTGCAGTTGCTTAATTTTAAAGTTCCCAGAACACTTAACAGACACCAGATTGTGTTAGGGATGAGTTTCAGTTGTGTAGCGCCGCGTTTTGAGTCGTGTCTGTTTGTCTCATTTTTCTGTGTCTCTGTTATTTTTGTGTGTTCATCATTTGTCTTTTGTTTAGTTCCTGGTTTTGTTTCGAGGTTTGTTTTTGTTCCTGTTCTTAGTTTTACATCCCATCGATGTTTCTCCGTGTCGTGTTAGCCGCTAGTCGCTCCTGTTTTCCATCATCAGTGACTGAAATCAGTCCTCTTTGTCACGAGGGCCGTCCTAAAAAGTGAGATTAATGGCTCAGTGAGCTACGCTGAGCTTAAATCAGTGTTTTTGTGTCATGAAAGCGGCTTTCTTTTTACCTGGTTACATCACTGTGGCATCACCTGATCAGGAGCAGCTCAAATCGTTCCACCGTCCAAAAAAAGGTTTGTCCTCACAGCAGATATCCTCCTGACATTTTCAAGGCTGAAAAAATATTTGTTTAAAACTGCATCCAAATCACTGTTACACCCTCCAGGTGTAACGATAAAGCTAAAATGCTGCTTTTTATTTGCTCTTGCTCTAACTTGTTTGGAGCAGCTGTCTCACACTGTGAAAGAGCCCTGAACATTTACCCACAGTGGGCCTTTCCAAGTTAATAATAATAATAATAATAATGCCTTATAGCGCTTTTCAAGACACCCAAAGACGCTTTACAATTTCAAGCACCATTCATTCACACCTCAATCACACTTGGTGGTGGTAAGCTACTAATGTAGCCACAGCTGCCCTGGGGCAGTCTGACAGAGGCGTGGCTGCCAATTCGCACCTACGGCCCCTCTGACCACCACCAAACACACAACCACATTCACACTTTAGGCAATGTGGGTTAAGTGTCTTGCCCAGGGACACAATAACAGCACACGCTCAGTTGTCTCCAGTGACTTATCAGAAATCTGATTCAAGGGCATGCATGCTTTTAAATCCTCTATTTTCATATATAAATCATTCCCTTGTGGTCTGTATAAAGCAGAACTGCAGTGCTTTGGTCTGAGCTCCTCGTTACTGCAGCTCCACAGACCCCTCTTTACACCTGATCTGAGGCGTCTCAGAGCAGCTCGTTTTGGTGCCATCTCTTTAAATGTGAATGAGACATTTCATGCCCCGCCCCCTCCAGCGGTCCGCTCCACCCCCTTCGGCCATTTTTGTAGTTTGATAGCGGCGATGCGATTATCTACCAGCAGAGAAACAGGCACTTTGAAGAGGCTCTGATGGTGGTGGTGGTGGTGGGGGGGTCGATGTAAGGAGTCGTGTTGGTTAATACACCCAACAACTGAACATTTGGACTTGTCTACTTGCAACTTTGGCATAACTGAACTTGGACTACAAAATCACTGCGAGAAAAAAATGGAAGTTAGCTGGAAGTCCATGACCTTGTTAGCAGTTCCAGAGCAAATACTGTGACGTAAGAGGAAAGAAAACGTAACGGGGAATAGAGAAAACTGAACAGACTGAAAATTATGACCTAAAAAGTATATAAAGATATCTACGCAGCACCGGGACAGAATGCATCTAAATTTCCTGCACTGCTACACACTCAAAGTAAACAACACAATGTATTTAAGGGCTAAAAAAGTGGATGTCTCCTTTAAAGATCCAGCTGGGCCTGGGTCTGTGGCTTGCCTTGTCTTCTGTGTGAATACCGCTCCCACTGCTCCCCATTGATCGTCACTACCGCCACTGGGATGTGGGTGCCTGGGGGTCCTGGGGCACGTGGCTGGATGTCTTGCTGTGGCTTTTGACCTACTACTCTTTCAGGAATCTGGGGAGAAAAGGAATGTTGGAGATTGGCCTCTAATTAGCTCAGACAGCTGGGTCAAGTAGCGGTTTAACCTCCTGAAACCAGCTCTCCCCTCGGTAACAGTTCCTGATAAGATGTTCATCAGTGGCCTTGGTTGCTAGGGACCAATTCACACAGCTCAAAGAGATGGGATGGTGCGGGGGAGTAGACGATATGTTTACATAACTTCCAGGAGAAAAATGAGAGTTATATAAAATAAAATTGTTTTGGTACAGGCTGTCACTGATTAGTTTGCCTCCACCGAGAGCCAGAAGAGATTGATCATATTTAAGATTGAAGCATCAATAATTGGAAAGACTTCTTTGAACAGTCTAGTAGGAATGGGATCTAATAAACATGTTGATGGTTTGGAGGAAGTAACTATTGAAGTTAACTCTGAAAGATCAACTGGAGCCAAAGAGTCTAAACAAATACTGCTGAACAACAGCTCTACAGTCCTGGAGATCAGGTGTTGTCACCACTTGTAGAAACACCCTTTCAGGCCAAACCTTTTGGTCTTTGCACTTCCAGACATGCATCAGAACAGGAATACCTGATTGAAATGCAAAACAAAGGAAAATCTGCCCTGGAACTTTGCTCCAGCCATGCCACGCTCATTACCCATTACCTGCAGGTGACTCCACGGTATGTGGGGATCCTTCCCCGTTGGCCACTGCTGCTGCCTGCAGTTCATCACAGGTGATGGCAGGGAGGAGGTGTACTGGAAGACGGAGGCTTTCAGCCTCTGCTCAAAGATTCAGAAGCTTTGAGTAACTCAGCTGCTGCACTGGGACATTCAGATGAAAATGAGTGTAAGAAGTTAGCATCATTTGGGTTTATCCATCCCTATTTTCAGATCCACCGTTGTGTACTCATGCAGTGGAGCATGATGCTGGTGTTGCCTATTAAAGAGCTTTTTCCTGGTTCCTGATCAATTTTAGTCTGAGGTGCAGATTATGCTAGAAGATGGTGTTGCAGAGCTTTGTGCACTAAAGGATGAAAAAGTCTCAGATAGGAAGCAGCTGAGCTGTGACAGTGCTTGTTTTCAGTTTGTGAATGTGTGCAGCGTGTTGTGATACCTTAATGCTTGAATACAAAGTGTCTTTGTGTATAAAAGTGCATGCTGAATGGTTTGTGTGTCTGCGGTTGTACATTATTATTAGTTTGAGAACTTGTTTGTGGTTCAACGTTCAGCCGTCAAAGCTCCAGAGTACGAGCCGCGGCCTAAAGGCTCTCTGATGCTCTCATGAGGAACCACACTGGGCAGCTTTTGTTCTCACTAACATGTTCCACACTTCAGCGGAGAACGCGCCGTGTTTCACTTCAAAGTCTAAATGTGACGGAACAAAGCTGATATGGATACGAGATCATTCACACTGAAATGTTCCCGCTGTTGCCCTGTCATGGTTTTAGTGGTATAGTTGAGGTTATCTCTCTGCAGGCCACACCCAGCCACACCTGCCTGCAGGTGCGTGGCTCTCTGATCAGCAGCAGAGTGACTGTTCAGCATTCACTGTGTAACTGTGTGTGACTTTGAAGGACAATGATGCATCCAGAGTGAAGACAGTACCGGATATTTTAGGGAAATTTGAGCCCTGGTGACACAGAGGAAGTTTCCCCGTGTGGAGAAACCGATGCTCACTCCCCTTTATTCCCACAGGCCCTCCCGACACAGCCCCAGACGGATTTGTCTATTCCTGTGGGATCAAACCAGGAATTTTTCAGCTTGTTAATTTCAGTTTAACTTCTTTGTTTTAGAGGTATCATTTTTCAGGTGCCAGACGCTGTATAAAAAGCCCCTAAACAGGGTCAGCAAACACGGCACCTTCAGTGAGTCAGAAACAGCTTAAAGTGAAAGCGCTGAGCCAGCAGATTAACTGCAGGCTGCACAGCACTGCGTCCAAGGAAAACATGGTACCAATTAAACAAGACGAGAAACGATCACACACTGGATTTCACAATACTGGTGTGTGTGTGTGTGTGTGTGTGTGTGTGTGTGTGTGTGTGTGTGTGTGTGTGTCAGAGGTCTGTTGGAGGTGGTCCAGATTTGTCCTTACTGCATCCAAATCTTTGTCACAGCCTCTCCTTGAGATTTAAAGCTCTGGGATTTTTTTCCTTTTGCTCCAACGCTTTTGGAGTGGCTGCCTTGCATGTTTACCCACAATGCAGTTCTCCAGGTTTCTCCTGTGAGTTTTCAGATTTCAAACATCCACACATTGAAGTAATAATCCTGTGACTCTCAGAGTTCCTTAGAGAAAGAAAAACAGGTTCTGGCTCAGAGTCAGGGTCTGATCTTGATGGCGCCCATTCAAGTGTAAAGTTTCACTCCCAGTTTTTTTCTTAGGGTCCTGATGATGTCGTTCCTCGTGTTCTTGTTTAACCTTTTCTGTGGCTCTGATAGTGTCGGTTTAAAAACCATCCCTGGTTCGTCCTGGGAGGAAGCACTAATCCCTTTGGGCCTGTGACAGAAAAGGCATCCAGCTTAATAATCATAAATAAAAATCTGCAGATATGTGGCACTTTGCTGTTTTTAAACGTGCTTATAAATAAATGTGACAGAGCTTTTTGTTGATCAGTAGCGATATAAGTTCTTAAGCTGCTAGCTTAGCTGTTAGCTGGTAATTAAGAAACTGCTTCTTTGGACGTTTCAGCTGTGATCTCATCACCTTCCTTGTATTGTAGCCCTGCTGCATGCCTCACACTGTGTGCACATTTGTTTAGAGATGGTGACATGATATCTGCAGGGCCGCCGAGTCAGCGCAGAGAAAAGCGCTGTGGGTGCGCGAAAGTGAGCAGCACACTTTGGTTCATGTGTGACTGCAATGTGTCCACACTGTCAATCACTTTGACTTTTCACTGACATGCAGCCACCCTGGGCTTTGACATGAAACCTTGAATATGCAGACAGAGTGAGGCTAAAGCTCCCAGCTCAGAGTCAAAACACGTCTTCATGTCTTCAGATCATCTCACTAAGAGCTGCACTTTCAAAAATAGTGACTGCTTTCCTGATTAGAAGGGAGGATGCTCATTGGACCTGTGGCTGACAAGTCATTAGCCAATGAGCATGCAGCCACACTCTCACAAGTAGTCTCAAAATACCAAGATGGTGACCTTGAAGATGTTTGTCTCTTAGAAAAGGAACTTCAGGAACCAGCAGGTGGTGTCGTGGTCCTCATGTTCCCAGCAAACATGCCCGTGTGGGCCCACAGTGGGCTGCTGTGGATTAACTGTGGAGTTGTGTGGGCAGGGACTTACTTGGACCCCAAACGTTGCGCCCATACAGGCCTGTGTTCATATGGGCTCACTGAAACCCCACGGTGCAAACCCATGAGGCCCCCGTGCAGGCTAGTCCAAATGGGGCCCCAAAGGAGTTTTGTTCTTTATGGGCCCCCAAGAGGGAATTCTGTGGATAACCAGCTGTGGGCTACCCATACCCCCCCTCACCTGACTAATGCAGCATGTTTTACTTTTTATCTGTCAGACTTCAGCAGCCTGTTATTTTAGAGATTCCTCTGACAGTGTGACTCACAGTCAAAGCAGCTGGAAGCGCAGTGAGGGATATATTGGCCCTATTCCAGGAAGCATGTTCAACAAACTCTGTCATCATCATAGACTTAATAAACATCATCGCTGTCTCCGCCCTTGTAACCTGCCAGTGAACAGGTTAGGGTCACAGAGGCTGTTACCACGGTCACTGACTCAAGAGTTGGAGTTTGAACTGAAAACCACAGTTTCCTCATTTCAGGGTTTACAAAGCCTGAGCTGTAGCTGAACCTGCTTCCTGGAGGAGGTCCCTGGTTACAAAGTAGCACTTTGTGATCATCTTACTGTGATCCTTTTTAAACTTTGTGTCAGATAAAAACTGCAGTGAACGGGCGTGTTTCACACATGTGCACTTTGATCTGGCTGTGGTGTGAAAACACGCTCCTCAGGTTTGCTTGTGAGGCACAGCTGTGGTTTCATTACATCGCTCTCTTTAGATGATCATTACTGATAAACACTGCGAGTGTGTGTGTGTGGGTGTGGGTGTGTGCGCTCGGCAACTCTTCAAGGAAAGTCTCTGAAAGCAGCTATTATCATCCAGCTCAGTCTTTGAGTCATTTTACAAGTTTAATTTTACTGTGTTTATTGTGTGTGTGTGTGTGTGTGTGTGTGTGGGTGTGTGTGTGTGTGTGTGTGTGCGCACAGCAACTCTTCAAGGAAAGTCTCTGAAAGCAGCTATTATCATCCAGCTCAGTCTTTGAGTCATTTTACAAGTTTAATTTTACTGTGTTTATTGTGTGTGTGTGTGTGTGTGTGTGTGTGGGTGGGTGTGTGTGTGGGGGGGTGCTCTGGGTCCTCGTCTCAGGTCAGATCAGGGAAAAGCAAATGCATGCTTCTACTGTTTATTTGCTCGCGTGCTAATTTTTGGTCGGGGTCATAAACCTGTGGTGCTCTTGGCCGGCGAGGCAGAGTGCGAGCAGCAGAGAGACAAACTAAACTGAAAGAATGACCCACAACCACAAAACAAGGCAGGAATCAAACCCAGGAGCTCAGGATAAGATCACTGACCCTGAGTCAGCTCCTGAAAAGAGAAATGACTTTGGGGAGGCAGTGTGAGTCTTCCTCAGACACGAGCTTCCCCTGACTAAAGGATGGCCTGCAGCACACTCGGGGGTTACGTTGTACTGTGTTTGGAGCGGCTCAGCAGTGAGGGGAGCCGGGCAGCTGATGAGGATTCAAAGTGGAGAAGTTTGCAGCAGGACCGTTACTTGCAGTTCATAATGTGCTACAGCAGTAAAAACCACACTTTTACTTTTGCTTTAATCTACGTTCCATTTTTTTTTACCCATCTATGCGTTTTGAAGATGCACAGCTGTCTGAACGCTGATGCTCACTGACATAGTTGCTACACAACCAAACAGGAAGTGACCTCGTGGGAAAAACTTCTGATGGACACAGTACAGATGACTGTGCTGCAATACGCAGAGTGGTGAAAGGACTCTGAGCAGGCTGATGATGATCTGTGTGGCTATGAGTGCTACAGTGGAGAGGGAACACTCGTGAGCAAAATGGCTTATTACTGAATTAGGTACATTTAATGTGATGCAACAGTTTCAGTGCAGGACCTTTGATTATTGCAGTGATGGAGGAGAGGCTGCAGATACTTCTGGCAGTGCTGCACTCGAGCTTTAATCTGTGAGCAGGAAAGCTGTAAACAAGTCCACCGTCTCTTCAGCTCCGTCACTTCTTCAACAAATCAGGCAGATGCATCTGAGGTAGGCTGACTTCTAATCCATGGTTTCACGTCAAGGATGGTACTTTTACACTCTATACTCTGACCGTAACGCACAGATTCTTGGTCTGACCTTCTGGTAGTTCATAAATAGCAAAATAAAAGAAAACAGCAGAGCGGAGAATAAAAGACGATGCAAACACACAGTTCCTGTTGTAGCTGCAGGGTTGTAGTTTGCTCTAGTCCACTGGAAACCTCTCCATGTAGGTTTGGCCTGCTGCTCTGACTCGAGCGCGTCCACGTCTTTGACATTACAGCTGTCACAGTCTCACAGAAGACCGACCAGCTCTGCTTTAATGGTCTCAAAGGTCAGTCAGTCGGTTATCGGTCTTCAGCTGTGACTGCTGAGCAGAATGGGTTTGCAGTGTGACTCATTAAAGGCCTGCAGCAGTGGCTCTGTACCCTGTCAGACTTTCCTGGCTCACTGCAACAACTTCTCTGCTGATTAAAATCGACGTTTAAAGCAACAAAAACCACGAGAAGAAACAAATGAGAAAGAAGCTTGTTGGTGTGCTCAGGCCCAGGGCAGAGCTTCACCTCCCATTACTCCTCACGCCTTACCGAGCCTCCCAGAAGTCCTGCACGCTCATGCCACCCATGCAGGCCCTGTTTGCATGAAAGTGAAGTTGGCTCATTCACAGAGTTAATGTCACAGCGCTAGCTTGGTTCAGTGTGGAAACTGTGCTCTCAGCAGTGAGTGGTTTCTCAGGCAGAGCTCCGCTCACGGCGCAGTAATAGGACACAAACAAGTTGGTGAAGCCACGGTGGCTACAACACAGCTTTGTATGAAGCACATTTTGCAAAATGTGTTTCACATTTCCTTTCAGCACGTTAGAAAGCTGCAGGCTGGAGCTTATTACACCGTCCTGCTATACACTAAATATCTGATATCAGCCTGGAATAAGACATGTGTGCAACATTTACAAAAAACATGCAACAAAAAATAATAGTATTAAACTTATCATTACAGCTTCACTGCTGCAGCCTCACTGCACATCACAGTGCTGTCTGAAATAATTAGGAAAAAAGCTTAAAAATGGACACTTTATGAAATAAAAGTAATACTAAATATATATATTTTTAAAAATCAAAGAGAAATAATGGAATGAAATAACAAAACTCAAAGTTTTAAAGAAATTAAAATACACACAAAATTCAATTTAAAGAATAAATAAGACAATAAAAATTAATTAAATAAAAACATAATACTAAAAATGTATGCATTAAAATATATAGAAAATTTAAAATCATATGAAAAAATAAATGTATAAATAAAAATTAAAGTTATTAAAAACAGGTGATAGAATATAAAAAAATATAAGAATTGAAATTATTCACACTATTGTGTTATTCAAATAGGTGAAATCAGTTTTTCCTCATTATTATTAGTAAGCACAAAGCCCTTTGTCAGAAATGCTGCAGGGACGAAGAACCACAGAGGGGCGTCACGTCAGGTTTGATCTCCTGTAGGAATCCAGGCTGAAGCTGGCTGATAACAAACCAGCATTTCTATAAATGAGTGCAGGGACGCTCAGTGCGGCACACAGAGACCCACACTGCGTGGCAGAAGGTTTTTAGAGGCTGCATTGAAAATGATATTTAAATACAAGTATAAAAGGAAGTACTCGTTCTGCATAACGACCCATTTCACAATCACACTGTCACAGCCCGGCAAGAGGGCCGTGACAAATACTGGGAGAGACTCCATCTGAACCACGATTGACCCATTATTAACCAAATTAAGTGGAACCACAATCCTGCACGAGGCTATCAGTGCATTCAGTGTGACAGCAGCTGGACGGCTGGATGAATCTCAGGTATGCAGAGTGTTTGGTGTCAATCTGAAGTAGCCAGGCCAAAGCAGCCAAACACAAACACGGTGCTGAGACACTAGTTAACCCGGCACAGAGGCAACAGCAGCCCGTCTGTAATCTTCACTACATGACCCGACATGATCCCCAGGAAACGGTTCGACCTGCTGTCACTAAAGATGATCGTCACTGATGTTCGTGCTCCAGCTGCTCAATCTCTAGATCTGAGACTGCAGCTTCGTGGAAAAGACGTCAGTCGTTTCGAGTGCCATGCTTCTCGTTATTGTTTTCCTGGGAAATGAAGAACCTGCTGGGCAGATCTCATGTTTGCACACATCCTGCCTCGCTGTATTCACAGATCACAGCAGCCTGCTGCCCTGGCCCTGGGGACTGCTCCTGTCTGACTGCTCCTGTCTGACTGCTCCTGTCTGACTGCTCCTGTCTGACTGCTCCTGTCTGACTGGTCTGGCTCTCAGCTTCTTTTCTCCTCTCTCTTTATGAACATTCATATTTCTGTGTCGGGGTAATTGCTGTAGTGATTTCCCCTGAGTTGTGTTAAAGTGTTCAGTCTGGTTTCTGTGAAGTTTGGCCGTGGGTGTAATTTTCCAGCCTTTGGGTTTTTTGATCCTCTGCTCTTCGATTGTCACTGTTTGTGTGAGCGTTTGATTATTTCTGAATGTTGAAGTAGTACGAACTGTTAGTTGAGTTTAGCTGATGCACTTGATTATCTGCAGCTCTGTCTTTTACCCAGCTGCTCCCACTTCCCTGACTAACTTATCCTCCTGTGCAAAAGTCTCCACCTCAGACGCTGCTCATCTGCCGTCGACACGTTTGTCGTCCTCCGCTCGTTTCCTCAGATTTCTTTAAGGACACGCTGCACACCACGCTGAGATGGGCCTCATTTTCAGTTAATATGACCTTGTTGGTGAAAAATTACTGTTATGGCTGTCAAAGTGTTATCTAACGATGTGACCGTTACACAACACTGTGTATAAATAGCCCCATCCCTGCCCTCAGGCTTCCGTAGCATTGGCTGTTCTGCTTGCTTCCCTGCCTGGACCTGGTTTTCGGTTCACTCCTGCTTTGATTGTTTCACACGGAGCTCTTTTGTTTGCATAATTAGTTCCTGCGTGACTACTTTCCATGTTGTCCGTTCGTCTTTGTCAGCGTCTGAGCCTGTTGTGAAGAACTTCAGATGTTCCTGAACTCAGCACAAAACTATGGAAATCATAGTGTGTCAAAAACACAATACAGAGAGAATGTTGTAATTTATGTGCAGGCAGCAGGTTAATAAAATAAAGAAATAAATGTTTATATAGTTTATATTTATATTTTTTAATATCAAAGAATTTTAAATTAATTAATAAATAATTGTGAAGAGTATTTTATAAAATATAGAAAAAGAAAAATATTTACATATTATTTTTATGTCATTAAAATTGAAACAAATTAAGAATTTCCCTGATTATGCAACACATTTTGTATAATTTATCCAATCAGGGTTTAGAAGTGAGTCAGAGACTGATCTTTTTCTCTAAATGAATCATTCTCATTGAAACCATAATTTAGAAAACTGAAGGACTTTATTTTGCACACATCTGCTCCTTTTCAGAAATGTGGAGGCTGAATATAAGTGTATGAAACAAAATTTCAAAATAAAGTGAATTCTTCCTTCAGTTTCAATAAAAACTTCTAAAAGAAAATAATTACTTATTCCATGTTTGTGGGCCCACAGTTCCTCTGACTAACTGCGCCTAGACATACCACTTATCTTTCCTCATGAGTCATGCATCTGCACAACACCCTAAACACACCCCAACATCGACTTCTCATTGAGTTTTTTCAAAATAAAAGCCAGCTAAAGACAGTGCATGTATGAATAGTCCCCAGATGTACCTCCGATCTCTTTTACTTTACCGAAATGAGAAGGGGGTCACGCCACACCAGTACTGTAGCTTAAAAATTCAGCAGCCTTAAAAGGATTCAGAGGTCAGGTCCATCCCATCCCACCCCTCACCTCCACCTCTCACCTCCACCCCTCACCTCCACCTCTCACCTCCAACCACCAAAATCAAAAAAAGACCCAGTGCTTGCTTTTAATGAGCCCTGCAGTCTCCTCAGCTGTGCAGTCACACCTGATATCAGTCACATTATATTTATTTTGAATGTTTTTTATAATTTGTAACATTTTAAATTATAAACTTGTATATATATATTTTTATATATAAATGCTATAAATTAAAAATATTGATACCAGGGTTATAATAGTTCTGGATTTTACATTATAGTTTAGTTTTAGTTAGTTTTTACTTTTTTCTCCAATTCAGTTTTAATTAGTTTTCAGGGTGGTTTTGCTTGTTTTTATTAGTTTTTATTTTTGGTTTTAGGCTTAGTTCTAGTTAGTTTCAGTATTAGTTTTAGTATTTTCATACTTAAGCAGGTACCCTTTAAAGAAATATATTCAACAACCAGCTGTTCACGGACAGCAGCACTACATGGAGCTAGCTTGGTTAGATGCTCCTAATTAGATTTCAGGGTCTTTGTGTCCTCTGTACACAACCTACGGAAGTGTCCGACCTCATGTCCGCATTTATGCTTGTGTAGCTGGATTGTCTGTTAATTACCTTGTGGTTGTGTGCTGGTGTTTTTTGGTCCTCGCTCTTTGTGCTCAGTTTTTTGGCTGCAAACATATTTGTCTCTGTTTGTTCACTTTCTTCATTCCCTCACATCCATCCCGAGCCTGCACAAGGACTGAACATGTTAATCACAACGTTGTGGGCTGCGTGGACGAGTAGTCACGTGTCTCCAGAGGTGCGCCAGGTTAGCTCGTAGCATCAGAGCGGTTTGTGTAGCTGCCCTGTGTGCGCTTCTCAGCTGGACTTTGATGTTGGTGTTTTTTCCTCACTGAGGAGTGTTCGCACATTTTTCATCATCCACAACAACACACTCGCTGCTCTCTGTGCTGTCGTAGTAAAAATAACTCCATATGGACTCTGCTGCTTTCCTGCAGACGCTGCATTACTGTGAGGAGCAGCGCGGTGTGCGCGCACACGCGCACGCACACAGCTGCGCGATGGCGCTCCGAGCTTAAACTCAGAGAGCGGAAAAAATGATTTCATATCAATCCACAAGACTTTAAAAAAATGACGATATCTATCATTTCAGTTAGTTTTAGTTAGTTTAGTAAACTCACAATTCAGTTTTAGTTAGTTATCGTTTTTTCCTTTTGATTTTATTTTTTCTTTATTTCAGTTAGCAACAGTGTTTTTAAAATTTGATTTATTTTCATTATTTCGTTCGTTTTCGTTAACTATGATCACCCTGATGGATACAAAAAGAAACCCATTCTTACAGGACAGGGCTGTTTCTCTTTGTGTTTCCACATGTATTTTCCTTTATGGCTCTAAATATAAGGCTGTGCATCAATAATGAGCTTTTTTAAACAAATCTTTAAACATTTAATTCATTAAATATTAAAGTTATTTAATTTAAGTTATCTTGTGTGAGCAAATGAAGACTTTGAGTGTGAAGACGCCACCTGTCACCTGCTCACCCTGTAACTCCTGAAGTAAACTTTATTTAAACACTCGGCTCTTTCAGTGGCCTTACGGATGTTTTTGCTCTTCACGCAGGCCCAGTGAGGACGATCCCATGGGCAGGACCACAGGAGTCTGCGCAGCACCTGTGCTGGAGGCGGCTTAAGAGAAGGAGGAACAACGCCTGAGGATGAGCAACCTGAACGCACAGGTGTGTTCACTGATGTGAGGTAACTTCAGGACAGGTTACAGGTGCGTCACAGCTCAAAATCCGCTTCTTTTCTGCAGAAATCACTCAAATTTAGCTGAATTTAGGGGAAACGACTTAAAAGACTCAGGTTTTTAAACGATTTGGGGGAAATAATTGTAAATATGGACACGCACATAGCTGAAATAAATTTTAAAATGTTTAATTCAAATGTTTGGCATATTTCAGGAGTTAACTTAATTTTATAAACTTTAAAGGCGGATATCCGCCTGAGCAGCTTCCGTTTGAGAGGTGAACAAGTGAGTGATTCAGAGCTAGCTGGAAAAGTAGAGGTAATAAATTAAAAAGAAATTTGTTCCGGGCATCTGAAGGGTCCAAACACAAGGCATGGACGGTTTAAGGAGGTCAGTGGTGAAAAGGGCGACAAATGAGGCCAAAAATGATCCTGATGGCTCAGCGAGGCTAGCTACGGAGTTTGGACATGAACGAAGCTAGCTCGCTTGATAGCTAGCCTAGTTCACTTCCTGTTAGCCACCAGTAAATTACTGAAACAGAAACTCTGACTCTTCTCTGAGGGTAGGGCAGAAGATAGGACTCGTCCTCAGGAAACCAGCCAGCAGTAGCCGCTTTAACCCTCCTCCTGTGTCTCTCCACGTCACGTCACGGGCTTTAAAGCTGAAAACACATTAATGTGGACATTTACAGACGAATAACAGGACATATTGATATCCTGGATCACCGCTAACGATAATTAACCTGAGAGAACATACAGACCTACTGTTTGCTCTCATTTACAGTTAAAATTCACTTTTTAAATATTTTTTACATTTTTGTAAAAACTTCAGACCAGGAAAACACATTTAAGAAGGTTTAACTTCCACATTTTGGCTGTTTTTGCTTGAAAACGAGACGATAAAGTCCACTCTTCAGTGTTTCACTTGTAAAGCCTTTATTTTGGAAGGACAGCTCTTGTGCCATTAGAAGGGATTTTTGCCTGTAATGTTTCATTAACCTGCAGAAGGTTCATGCGAGTGCTCACGGCTGTGGCTCCTCGCTGATCCCCACTCGTTGAGTTTCCTCAGTTGTGGTCAGATAACGAGGCCTGCAGTAATCTCAGAGGAGCAGGACTCGCACTAATGTCCATGTGTCTGTTTTTAATGCTTTCTTTGCTTGTCTCTCTGCAGCTTCTTGCTGTTTCTGCTGTGTCTGCTGTGCAGTCTGAGCTCAGGTGAGTCCCTCTAAGCTGGAAAAACTGATTCATCGGTGAGAAACGGAGACCATCCAGCAGAGACTGAGGGGTCTGAGGGCGGTGGGGTGTCAAGTAGACCTGATCCGACCTTTAAGATAGTTTAAAAAGGCCCATCCATCCGCTTTGTACTTTGAGCATGCATGTCATCCTGAGACAGAGGGACTAGAAGCTCATGTCACGTGAGTCATTCTGTGAGACCAGGTTTCCACATGGTGTGATCAGTAGTCCAGTACAAGCCCCTCACCCTAATGCTACACCAGCTTTAACACACATGAAGAAGCTCCACTGTTGTGTTTTTAAGGACTGCTGGAACATTTTATTTATTTTTTAAAGCCTGTCATGTCTGGCATTTTTCGCACTCGGAATATGATCCAAATGCTCTGGTGTACCAAACATATCTGCTCTTCCAAGAACAGCGCTGTAAGTTTTCCAATAGGCTACTCTTGTTAATGTTTGTATGCTGGAACATTTTAAACAGAACCTGGGTTCTCAGACTCCTCCAGGAGAACGTGCACGCTCACAGAGTGGATCCAGAAATATAAAATTATGGTGAGATTTATCAAATTTATAATTAGAGCTGGAAACTCCAGAGTTCTTGTTTTTGTGGTGCAACTTTGCTCAGCATGAAAGGCGACTGTAAGCAGCATTTTCTTCATGTTTGAGGATTTCATGTTGGATTGAGCAAAGTTGCACCACAAAAACAAGAACTCCCTCAATGCTCCGTTGTTAGCAAATCCCCCCCCTACCATTCAGAAACTGTCACCAGTGTGTGCTCAGGTATGAGACATCTCTTCATGCATTGGTCCCAAGTTACAGATCCTGGTTCAGTTTAATGGTGAGGGAGGTTTCAGGCTTTTATCTTTAACACTTATTGAGATATTCACATTCAACCATTGCTTCAGATTTAAATGTGAGGAACAAAAAAAAACTATCAAACAAAATGTTTGATGGATGAGGCTAAAAAGTCTCCCAGCAGTCATCATGGATCCAAAGTTTGCGGCACATCTGAGATGGCTCCTTAGGTTCAGTTTGGTGTCTGGGTCTCAGCGGTGCAGTGAAGCTTCAGGCACACACGGCTGGAGCAGCTGGAGTTCTGTGGGGGGGTGCGGACCCCTCATCACCGAATCCCTCCTGTTGTTCTTGTCGTGGTTTTATCGGGTTTCAGAGTTCGTTCTGAGCCCAGCTCTCAGACGCGGTTTGGTCATCTCAGTGTGCTTGTTCTCAGGTGCAGTGTTGGAGGCTTTCCAGTCAGGATAATGCTAATATTTTATTTATCAGGGGTTATTTAAAATATTAAAACCCAGTCTGAGTAAAGGTTCCCATCCGTGCCGCCTCGGTCTGCTTCTGCTGGGAAAATTTGATGACACTGACAAAAGACTAAACATGTTTGCTGCATGCTGTGGTTTCACTTCTGTGTTGTAGCTCGGGGTGAGAAGGTCACGACTTCTCAGTGGCTTCCTGCTTTTGCTTGGCGCGTTGCAGCAGATGAGCCGCTGCTAAACTGAGAAGCATGCAGGGAAGAGTCTGCGCGGAGCTCCAGTGCTACAACTGGGTGGTCACAGTCATTTTTTTTTTTTAAACTTTATTTTACCAGGTAAAAATGTTTGAGAGCTAGTTCTCATTTACAAACACGACCTGGCCAAGAGGCCCCAATCAAATCAGGTCCACTACACATAAATACACACAAACATACCAAAAGCAATCAATCAATAAATCAGAGATTAACATGGAGCATGCATGTAAATGATCACAACTGGGTAAAAACGGGAATGAGAAGAAGAATAGATGAGTTAGCATGAAGGGAGAGAGGGGACATTAATGTGTGTGTGATTGTACGCATGTCGCATGAGTGTATGTAGGAGAAAGTGTTGTTTCATTGAGCTCTCTCGTAGAGCAGAGGGAACCCATAAATGTTGCAGTGCAGGCAGAGAAGTGTCGTACTTTGTTTCATTGTATCTAAATGCACGTTAATGAGTACGCGTGCATGTTGTTGTTTCTGATCTGTCCTAGTTTGAGTTTCCTGTAATAATCTGGCTTCATGATATTCACACAGATTCATTAAAAAGCTTGAGTCACTTTACAGAATTCTGCCAGTGTCATTATAAAGCTGCAGTGAGCAGGCGGAGCTAGTGAAGGGCTCGGATTAGAGCACCAGGTAACCTGTAACTCACCTGTCCTGTCCTCCTGCAGGCAGCAGCCAGTTTGTGAGGAACGGCTTCTTCGGGGATGAGGTCCTGCTGCCCTGCATCTACCCTGGACAGCTGCCCGATAAGGTCGGCGCCTTCTGGAGGGACAGAGACGACAGAGTTGTGTTGGACATCATCGATGGCAAAGAGAATAAAACAGATCCAAAGTTCAAAGGTCGAGTGTCCAGCTACCCAGATCAGTACAAGACGGGAAACCTCTCCATCCTCATGAAGGACCTGAAGGAGGACGACGCCGGCTCGTACGACTGCTACATCCCCAGTTTGAGCTATGAGAGCAAACTGACTCTGGGGCTCACAGGTCAGTTCAGGAGCACTTTATTAGGAACAGCTCAGTGTGTGTGCAGCAGCAGCTGAAGGTGACAGTCATCAGTCAGCAGAGGTCCTCTTTAGGCTGTTTCAGTAGAAACTGTTCACAGTAACTGTAGGTGTGGCTGAAGCCTCGAGCTGAGCTGTGCTGCTTTACTGGAACTCACAACGAGCTGCACACAAAGCCACGTCATTACTCCACTCTCCCTCTGACAAGACGCCCCTCGGTGCCAAAGCGCACAAAGACATGCAATACAAGGGCTGCGTGTACACAAAACACAGTGACAGTTTTCCAGAAGTCGCCAATGTCACCGGGAAAAGTCGATAAATTTGCCGTTAATCACATTCTGGAAAAAGAAGTCGCTAAATGTACCGATAAAGTTGGCAACAGTGCGGGCACCTCTCTCGTTAAGCCTCGTTATGGATCAGCAGCGTCCCCGTGCTCCTAACCCTGCATGTTACAGATGAACAGCCCTGATCAGGCCCCTAATGTCATATTTCAGCAACACCCCTGCATCCAAAATCACGTATAACAATAAAAACATATAATATATAATAATCTGGTTCATATAACAGGTTCACAATATTAAAATCTAATATTTTCAGGTCTCCTGCTCTGAGCTGCGCTCCATCAGACTCCATCCAGATTTTGGAGGCTTTCAGTTCTCGTGTAACTTTTAGTTTGGTCAAACCTTCCTCGTCTCCTGCACGTCACCTTCAGGTTACCAGCCTGATCAGTGGAGCCGTGCTGCAGTGCTGCCACCTGCTGGACTTCACTGACACACAGCGTCACCGTCCTCATGATTGCGACTGCTTTAAGGCCCAAACGTGACTTCTTATTTCAGCTAATCAGTGAGACAGCTGTCAGCTGGCATGTGTCCTTTTTAAATATTCACTTATGTTGTTAAAAAATGAACTATAAGAAATGAAATCTGCCTCTGGAAGGAGGAGCAGCGCTACAAGAGCTCCGTCCGCACTCTGTCAGTGTTTCAGGCTCAGCTTCATGTGTAGATGCAGCACAGGTCAGCTTCACAGAACAAACTGAGCTGAATCAGTTTGTTTTAGAGGATCAGCAGCAACGTTTCAGAGTATTTTTAGGTTGTGGTCCTGGTTTAAAGCTCAGGCTTCCTTCTTTATGAAGATCAAAGTCTTTGTGTTTCTGTACTCGTTCAGCTCTGATTGAACTGATGTTTGGTTGTTTTGTGTTGCAGAGAAACCAGCTGTTAAAGTAACGTCTCCTCGTCCTCCTCCGACTCCTGCTCCAGGTGATGCAGCGGTACCCTCCTCCCTCCACCCAGCTCTCCTCTCTGCTCCTCTCTTTGTGCTGTTTGGCTCTTTAAAGTAGACCCAGGTTTGAGTTTAAGTCGGGTTTAAGTTTCAATTAGAAACTACAGACCAAACATATCCAACATGGAGCTGCTCTGATTTATAGAAATGTATCAACGCTCTCATTTAAAACTGTATCTGCTGCTGTGTGGTGCCGCTGCTCTGTGCTCGAGCTCTTCAGTCTGTCCACTGCTCTGAGGTCAGCTCAGATTAACTCTCCTCCAACTCCTGCATGTTACTGGGCCTCCTCCACCTGTTTCAGTGCTGCAGAGGAAACCTGATGGAGCTGGCGTCACCGCTCAGAGAGAGACGTCAGTCTCATTCAGAGCTGACGGAGTCAGAGGCTTCCTGCTGAGTTCATAACTAGTTCATCAAATACTGGAAAGCAAAGAAACAGAGCTTTTTCTCATTTCCTTTTAATACACGTCTACAGATACACTGACTCTGTTTTCCCACCAAAATCCACATTGATTAGCTTCTTTTATTTTGAAAAACATCTTGATTGGCTGTTTGCTAAGCTCTGTAAATGAGATGCACCAACATCAGGACTGAGATTTAGCCACTGAGTCTTTGGATCTCCTGGAACAAACAAACAGCATCTCTACAACCCTGATGACCTTTAACCCCTGTACACATTCATATCAGCCCGAAGGTCTGACTGTAATTATAGTAAATCTGTGACAGGCCGATATGACCAAAATCACCAGGTCAGGATGTTCCTGCAGAAAACACCTTTGGAGGCTGTTTGAATGTTTTAATTCCTGCAGCGTTCAGGCTCTGATCACCTGGAGGAAGGTGCAGGTGTGCTGATGTCACCACTTAAACAGGAAGTCTCACTTTCAGTCTTAGCTTTGATCACCTGCCCGTCTCCTGGAGACGGATGCCGTCCTCAGAGCAGTGATATGAAGTTCTTTGAGGTCGTGTTCATTTCAAAGCTTGTTCTCCTGTCGCTCAGCACTGAGAGCAGTTTGAGTCCAACACTAAACGAACCTTTAAAGGGTCACAAACGGAAACAGTCGAGGTCAGTGTAACTAATCCTCCACTGGGGGCGCTGTGACCAGTAATAAAACTTACTGAATCTTGATTGGCTGATGAGCCTCTGAGGTCACAGATCCCTGAGGATCAGTGTTTGTTTGAAGTAAAATCCATTTATTATAGACTGGTTTACAGCCAGGTTAATGTCGCCTTTATTTATTTATTTATTTCTTTGTTTGTTAATGAACCAAAGATAAAATGTAAACAAAATTTCAAAGGAAGTGTCCAAATGAAGAAAAGAATAAATCCGTTCACCAAAGTCATGAAACAAATTTTTACAATCAGCGCTGGAAACACAATCAATAAATATCAGCTTTGTTTGCTGCTTTATTATTTATGACTTACTGTTACTGTTATTAACTATGACTGAGCTTATTAACACGATTATTGTTCTGCTGCTTGTTCATAAGGTACTTTAAATACAACTACAAAGTTTGATCTGCTGTTTTTATATTTACAGCTGTTATTGTTGCTGCAACCAAACATAAACTCTCCTGCAGGCTCACTGCACCTCAGAAACAGTCATTATCATAAACAGTCATTAAGCTGGGATTTATTACATCTATGAAGGGATCTTTATGAGAACTGAAACATGATGATGTAAATGAGAAAGTGGCACAAAGAGCTGAAACTGATTAATTGATTAATTGAACAACAGTTCAACTCTGCAAATATTTCACTGATTAATAAAAACTGTTTTTCAGGGTTTGGCTCCTCAAACCAAAGCGACGCGTTAAGATTTTCAGAGTTCCCATGAAAACACGATTCACGAAAAAGTGTTTTTGTTGCCATGGTGACTGATTAATTTGAGAGAAGCTGAAGCAACTGATCTTCAGTGTAGATGAGGTTTGGTGCCCCCTGCTGGATCCTGGAGGAAGTACCTCTGAGATTATTAGATCAGTGCTCTTCAGAGGCCCGTTTACACGACACCATTTCAAAATGAAAACGGTTACGTTGTGATTTGTTTCGGCCTCCCGTTTACACCAGGACGGAGTGAAAACAATAGTTTTTGGAAACGGTATCGTTTTCACTCCGTCCTGGTGTAAACGGGAGGCATCAAAACCAGTTTTCATTCTGAAACGGTGTCGTGTAAACGGGCCTGAGTTTTCTTCATCTCTTATTGTACCATATGAAGTGAATTGTCTTTAATTAAACACAGCCTGCACTAGAAAGGCTTTTATTGTGAAAGGGTGTGATTCTGAGCTCTACACAAGTTGTTGGATTAAAGTGATTTTCAGTTCGGTTTTTAATGTTGTAAATGAAGAAAACCTGTTTATGTCATAGATTTGTGAGCGCAGCATAATTTCTGAGAGTTTCTACTTTTGAAAGTTTATTTCAGTGAGCTCGGCGGCTTCTTACTAAAATAATTCTGCTTCTCGTCCCTGTGAAGCAGCGCGGCCGAGTCTTTAGTTTTGATTAGTTTTAGTTATTATAGTTTGGAGGTATTTGTCATCCTCGTAAACATCCAGTGGGACTAAATCAGCCTCATCTGACTGATGCTGACAGAGGCTAAACTAAAAAACATTTCATCCATATTTTTAATGTAATTTTGGTCATCAAACCTGACCAGTTAGAAGCACCGTGGTCATGTGACCTGGATAGTTTCACCACAGGGGGCGCTACAGTTAGAGGAGCATTAGAGGAGCTGCTGCGATCGCACCATATTTTCTTTGAAACACAACAAAATGTTTGTCGACCAATCAGTTAATCGATCAGCTCTGAGGTGTGTCTGTGTATCGATCCTCACCGTGATTGGGTATTGATGGAGGGCTGCTACAGTCTGCAAGCTGAGGGTCTCAGCTCAGGTTACCAGGAATATTTGAAGGTAATCACAGCGGTAACGTGACCCTGGTCTTGCTCACTGTGGTAGACCAGGGTCTGAAGAGTGGAAAGAATCCTGGAACACAGGCATTGTGGGAAATGTAGGAAAAATTAGTCTGTGTAGGATTTTGGTTTTAAATGTGTGTTTTACTGTGTATTGATAAACTGGGTGTAGACCTTTGTGTGTCTGAGTGTGTTGATGGTCTCAGACTTTAGCAGCAGCAGCTCTGGTGTGTTTGTTGCATCTGAAGTTTTCAGGTTTGTCTTTTATTCTGAATAAAAACCCGACAATAAAACTAAAGGTGTCAAGTCTTTTTGTTCTGTAGTAACAGTTCTCTGCCACAGGGTGGAGCCACTGCATTCACTGTGTGAATGACATGTTTAATTATCACATATTAATGCAGTACATGCAGTGATTTGATGTATTTTACATTAACCCACTTGTTTTTTTTTTTAGTCAAACAGCTTAATGATTGTGAGGCTTCCTCCAATCAGATTTTAGTACTGCTGCAGCTGGATTGATGAAGATTATTGAAACGGTGTTTTAAAAGCAAAAGACTAAAAATGGGAGAGGTGTATGTCCTGTTTGTAATCACGTGGTTAAGAAAAGTTATCAGCTGATTGATTCGGTCAACATTAAAAATCAGCAGCTGTGAAGTGCTGTTAACCCTTTACTTCTCCACTGAAACGAGCTGCATGGTGCTGGGGTGTAATGTGGTGCTGTAGGTGTGGACTCCTATAGAGGCTGTAGGGATACGATCCCACTGCAGCCTGAAGTGACCCAGTTCAGGGTTTTTGTGAAATCAGATTTTTTTTGTTTTTCTTTGCGTGGTCGTTCACGTTTCCAAATATATGCGACTTGTATGTGATCCGTGAGTGAACTGTAGGTGTGAACCTAAAAGTGTCCCGCATGCGCAGTAGAGGACGCGATAACGTCACAGGTAGCGAGCGTGCTCAGTGTTTCCGGAAGTAAGTTTTTCTCTCCCGCTTCCATGTAGCAGGATTCAGAGTAGTGACCTGCAGGTCGGATCGATGCCACCAGGCCGCACACAGGTCGCATCTGAAAACATTGGATACGTATCGGATTCAGGACCACATATCCAAGTGGCCTGGGTCACATTTGAAAAAAATTGGATCTGTGTTGTTCATACTGCCATGAAAACATCGGACACAGGTCGCACGAGGGCTAAAAAATCGGGTTTGACTCACTTCAGGCTGCAGTGTGAACGTAGGCCAAGAGACATTTTATTAAAGGAGACACATCATGCAAAATCCACTTTTTTAGCCCTTAAATACATTTTGTTGTGTACTTAGAGTGTGTAGCAGTGCAGGAAATTTAAATGCCTCCTGTGCTGCGTAGATATCTGTATATTACTTATTGGTCATAATTTGTTCAGTTTTCTCTGTTCCCGGTTATGTTATCTGTTACGTCACAGTATTTTCTGTGGAACTGCTAAACAAGGTCATGGACTTCCCGCTCACCAATTTTATGAATCCATCTTTTTCTCGCAGGTGATTTTGTAGTCCAAATGTTATTTATTTAGCACTTTTCACAGACAGTAGTTTCAAAGCACTGTACGTACATGCAAGAGGAAAACAGACAGTAATTAAACACCATAATATCTAAAAACCAACAATTTAAGGCTAAAATAATTAAGCACCATACTAGTTAAAACTAAAAAATGGAATAAAGATTCTCAGCAGAAGGCCTTCTTAAAAAGAATCACTGAGCGTAGATGTAGCGGTGGACTGTTCCACAGCCTCGGTGCCACTGACTGAAAGGCCCTGTACCCCCTCATCTTCAGTCGCATGTGGGCAGCAACTAACAAATTCTGAGCCTGTGAACAAAGACAGCGAGAGGCAGTGTATTTTATGAGAAGCTGGGAAATATAATTTGGAGCCTGGCCGTTTAATGCTCTGTATGTGAAAATGAGAATTTTAAAATGAATCCTAAAATTGATTGGGATCCAATGTAAGAAATGTTAAATCAGAGTGATGTGAGCGTGGTTGCTGGAATATAATAATCTAGCTGCAGCATTTTGTATTGCTTGGAGATGTGAAAGAGATGATTTGTCCAAGCCAGTAATCAGGGCATTGCAATAGTCTAAACGTGAAGATGCATGAATAATTTTTTTGCAGATCAGACTTAGAGACCATGTGTCATGATTTAGAAATGTTCCTTGAGTGAATGAAGCAAGAACGAGACAGAGATCATTCATGTGAGTCAAAGTTCAAAGAGGAATCAAATATTACTCCAAGATTATGGATGCTGGACTTAACGGTGGGACAAAAGGAGGCAAGAGCCTGACTGATTTTCAGATATAGATCAGGAGGAGCTATAATCATAGTCTCAGTCTTATTGGCATTTAAAATACGGTAATTACTGGAGAGCCACTCACTGATCCAGGTTAAACACTGGACTAGGGTGGACAACCTATCCAGCTGCTGGGGCTTAAAAGACATATATAGCTGAATATCATCAGCGTATAAATGGTAAGAAATCACCTTAAAAGACTGAATGATGGCAGCTAAAGGGAGCATATAAAAAGAAAACAATAACGGACCCAGGACTGAACCCTGTGGGAACCCACAATTTAGGGAGGCAAAGGTGGAACTGAATTTGATGGTCCTAAAAGAGAACGTCCTACCTTATAAATACAAGGAAAAGCAGTTTAGTGTTGAGCCAGAGATACCAGCCAAAACCTTAAGCCTGTTAAGTGAAATGTTATGATCAAAGTTGCAAGTAGACAAGTCAAAATGTTCGGTTGTTGGGTGTATTAACCCACATGATTCCTGACATCACCCCCCATCATCAGAGCCTTTTCGAAGTTTCTTTTTCTCTGCCGGTAGCTAATGGTATTGCTGCTCCCAAACTACAAAAATGGCCGAACGGGGTGGAGTGGAATGCTCTGTGACCTAGAGGGGGGCGGGGCTTAAAATGTCTCATTCACATTTAAAGAGAAACGGAAGGATTTAAAAGCATGGTACGTGCCCTTTAAAGAACACCAGAAGCAAAATAAAAGCGTCCCCATCCTGAAATTTGGTGCAGCTTCATGGCTGGAGACCGATGGCGGGATAGGTGCAGTGTGTGCATGTGATGAAGACACTGTAGTGTTCTGGGATGAAGCTGAAGCTCCTGATTTTGTGGTTAATTAACATCCCCACCCCATGACTACAGGATGTGGGGAGTGACTGACAACAAGCAGTTGCAATGAGCTTCATCTTCAGGGTGTCAGGATGAGGGGCTCAGAGCAGATACTCCACATCAAAAGGAGGCAGATGAGCTGATTCATGTGACCAGGATGCTGTTAGGGAACAGTTCATGTGAGGATAATACTCATCAGGTTTCTGGAAGCATGTGTCACCCAAAAACTTGGCTCTTTGGTGCTCTTTAATTATCCTTAACAGCAGCTTCTCAATCCATCCTTGGCTTCCAAAGATCATCATAGTCTTCCTGTTTGCTTTTATAGTGTGTATATGAACGTCATGCCAGCAAATCATGCTTCACCATGTTCACGTGCAGCAACTGTAGCTAATTAGTGGACATAAATAGATGTTATGTGAAAGGGTAAAACGACCCTTGTTTTCTAAGCTGGCAGTAACTACTGTTCACTGCACCACCACGATGTCGGGCCAAGTACCGCATTTTATTTGATGTTTCTGGTAAAACGTCGTCCCCTAGACGCCAGACTTTAGTTCAACATACACTTTGAGATCACAGGGACCCCCTTTAAACAAATATTGAGCTTAAATCTTTTGTACTCAGGACTTTAACTTGAGTTAATGCTCCTTTCAGCACTGAATACTTCTTAAACATAAACCATGAAGCCACTTTTCATGTAACATCTGAATGAAATCAAACTATGCTGCATTTATTGCCGCATCAATATTCAGATCCCCAATGCACCACCTTCGTGTAACACACTGCTGAAGTAGTCCTGGAAAAACTCCAATTCACCATCAAACAAAGCTGCAGCTACTGCAGTGCATCTTTCCTCTGCCGTCCAGTGTGAGGGAACTGGACGAGAACCAGGGTTCCTTTTGTTGGATCACTCATGCAGCACCTCTGCTGATCACATCCATCCATAGAGAGGTAAAGCCTGCCCCATGTGATGGAGCACCATGGCACCGGATTGGATTGACTCTTCCTCTCTACGCACACCTACACACAGACACACACACACTGTAAGGAAAATTTAGTTTTCTTTATTAAAGACCAGCAGAGGGACGCACTGAATGCAATACGATGTTTATCAAAGACTTGCACGTGGGAGCAGTTAGAGGTGAACACCGAGGTTGCTGAGGCGACGTGCTCAGTGAGGCAGGCTCACTGTCCATCTTTATACACATCAGATGTCTATGTGACATTACACAAGAGCTCCAACAGAGTAACAGGATACAAATGAGGAAGCTCCACTCATGTACTCAGAGTTAATAAATGATTTGACTTTGCTGTGAGCTCTTCATCACACAACTGATGTTGTCATCACGTGCTGGTTTCTCTGCGTGCTTCCCTGTTCTGGCAGATGGTTTTCATACACACAGGGGTACAAAAAGTTCGACACAGTGATGCACTTAATGCAGTTTTCTTATCCTAACATTACCTTAACTGATTTCTTATTTAATACTTACTCACAAGCAAGAATTATATTCCTCTTAAAAATTCCTCATAAACAAACTTATCTAACACACACCTACACACAGCCTCTTGGAGAGAGTGCCTGCTTCGAGCAGCTGTATTCAGTGCAGGTGATGTGATGAATATGTAATGGATTTCACTTCCTGCGCAGTGCGAGGCAAACAGGAAGAGTGACTGAGTGAGTCACGCTCACATCGCTCAGCTCTCCTCTGTTTCCCTCAGCCACACGGACTCCTTTCTCCAAGTGAAGGTAAAACATCTGGAACAGTACCTTATATTTTAGTTTTATTACAAAAACCTCAAATTTTCTGCTCATTTCTTGAAGTAACTCTGAGAACGATTCGTTGTGTTACTGCAGTTTTCTGCTGCGTCAGCGTCTGTGTCCTGCTCACCTGACAGATTACAGGAAGCCATGTATTTAGAGCACCACGAAATAGCAAATCAGAACCAGCTCAGGTTTAGCACACATGCTGATGGGTCCATGGTTTGAGCTCTGCAGGTGAAAGGAAGAAAGTGTGTGTGAGCTGGTGTGAATTCAGCAGCATGGATCAGTGTGAGGACAGAGAGGAGGGAGTCCCTCCCTCTAAAACCACTCTGTGTGGGGAACATGAGAGCCAGGCCAAAGGTCAGAGGTGAGAGGACCATCTCTAACTGTCCATGACTCTTCTCCATGTCACAGCTCAAGACTTTTTATTCACACTCACAGCTCTGTGTGTGTGTGTGTTACATTACAGTGCAGAACAGTGGTGCACACTTTGTTCTTCTGGACTTGGGTCCATGTCCTTAAACACTGACCTGTACATGGAGCTACAGGTGTTTTTTACCCGAAAGCGCTTCACTTCCTGTTTCTGTCCATCATTGTTTTGTGGGATCTATCAAAGACCAGACTCTGGTATGGATTCTGCAACTCTGAAGTAAGTCACCAAAATAATATGAAAAGTTTTCCCCCTCCTTTTCTAATCAATATAAAAAAAACCTCAAAATATCTGCAAGGTCCCCGCCTGAAAATATTTTAACTGCTACATAAGTTGTGACCAAATTTAACAACTGACATATTCATATTCATCCCCATGGATGCAGTCCATCAGCTCCTGTTTGGATTGAAGCTGGTTTTAAGAATGGTGAGGTTTTAGTCTGCTGGACTGATGACGGACTGTTGAGGCCGCTGTATAACAACTATAACTTTGACTGCTACCTGCTATCTTTGTCAGTCTTCAGGTGCTCAGGTGTAATGTGACCTATCCGAGTCAGACTGGGCGCTTGGACATGATCAGCCCAGTGTTGAACAACAGTCCTGTAAGTCATACTTCATCCAGTTCAAGTTCCCTTTCTCTATAAGAAATAAATGACTTCCTGTTTTGTTTTGTTTCCTGCTGAAACCGAAGAAGTCATTATTACAATCTGTTCCCTCATCTTAGAAAATAACAAACAGCACGTAACATCACATGCCTGACAGCACGCTCACGCTCAGCATGTCATATCACACATGTGGCAGAGTGAACATCAGCATCATAATATACACTCCCCTCCAAAAGTCCTGGAAGAGTGAGACCAACCTCTTTACTCTTACTGTAGACTGCAGATCAAAAGATGAATATGAGAAAAAAGATCAACATCTCAGCTTTTATGTCCAGGAGTTTACACCTGGATCTGACACAGAGTTCAAAAGATAGCTGCTTTTGTCTCAACCATCCATTTTGCTTATATAATAATATTGGGATATATGGCTGAAAGGTGTGTTTTGCTGCCCTCTTATACTGATTATTCAAACAAGAAATAGCACCAAATGTCTGCACTCAGTTCAGATCTGGGTTTTTTCCTGTGCAGACATGAAAACCAGAGAGCTCTCTAAGGGTGAAAAGCAAACAGCTGTGAAGCTGAGAGAAGATGGAACATCATCAGCGCCGTTGCACAAACATTGGCCATAGCCAGTAGAACTTTATGGAAAGAAAGTTGTCACTGGGGTACTAAGTAACAGGTGTTAAACAGAGAGACCAAGGAAAACATCTTACGTTGTAAGTGCTTTAAGAAATATCCTAAAACATCTGTTTGTGACATCAGCAACAGCCTCCAGAGGGCAGGACCGAAGGCATCACAATCTGCTGTTCACAGAAGACTTCATGAACAAAAGTAACCCCCCAAAAGAGGCTGCATCACAAAAGAAGAATGCAAAAGTTCGGTGATGTCAGTGGGTCACAGGCTTGATGCAGTTATTGCAAACAAAAGATTTGCAGCTAAATATAAGTCTTATTCATTTTGATCTATTTAATCTTGTTTATTTATCTTATTTATAAGATATGAGAGGATTCAGACAAAAGGTGTTATCTTCTGGACTGTGTCGCTGTGATGGAACTGATGTAAATAAGAGCTGAGATCTTTTGTCTCACATTGATTTTTTTTTTATGTCTGATCGGTTCAGAATCATTCAAAATTAACAAGTGATGAGGAATAAATGCACATACACAGCTTTCAGGTTTTCGCCGCTAGCGGGGAAGAAACACTGCCCCTTCGAGCACTGAGACGGAAAAAGTAAATCCTCCGCTCCTTACTCAAACAAGAAGTGGTTTCTCTCTCCTCCGAGGATGTTCCCTTCACGCACGGTTTTTATTCAGAACTTTCAAAGTAAGGATCATATGATGTCTCACTCAATGACCCCACACTAAATGCAGTTAAATGCAGGTAATAAACATTTAGGATACACTCACATGGCTGCACACAAAGATATCACTTTTACAACCAGTTCCTTCCTGGCTCTTTCCCTTCTGGTGATCTGGTTGATAAAAGAAACTCAGAAGGCTTTTATGTGTGCTCTGTGAGAACTCAACAATGAAGTATCACCCTCAGTGCCCTTCTCAAAGAAGGGTCACCATACCTCCTTATTTGAGTAAGAGAAACAACAGTATATAAAACAAAATAAAACATATACAAAAGATATGATAAAGTACAGAAAACATGTTAATATACCTAACAATGTCAAACTCATGTTTTCAGTCTATGGCAAAAATAAAGGGATTAGCCTCACTGCCACGTTTGTCCAGTCTAGCAACTGAGATGTTGGTGAGATCTCATAGAATGAGACTTTTTAAAAAAAAATTCTTTCTGAATGTATATTATCAAAACTTTCTCTTATTTTATCAGACAAAAATGACAGATGGGACTTTAAAGGAATGGCTGTTGGAAACTTTGGAGAATTTGGGAACTGAGGAGCTTAAATACTTCCAGTGGTGTCTGCAAAATGTTACTGAGTCAAGGGATGGCTTCAAGCCAATCAAAAAGAGTCAGCTGGAGAATGCAGACAGACTGGACACAGTGGATCTGATGGTGCAGATGTACAACACAAAGACCGCAGAGGTGACAGAGAAGATTTTAAAGAAGATCAAAAGGATTGAAGGTCTGTTATAGAGAGGCACTTTACAAAGGCTACAAACGCTGTTTTGTTTTTTTTACAATAAAAATGAACACATTTTTGGTTTCCAGCAGGAAAACGCTTTCCCCAAATTCTCCTACATGATCAACCAACCAACACCACAGGTATGGGTTCATTATGTTGCTAAACAATGCTACATTAAGACTGACAATATAATTAGTAACACAATTTTCAGAACTTCCATCCAGCCATATAAGGACGAAGGATCAGTCTGTCCAATCACCAGTCTGATTTACTCCACATCCATAATACACAGTGATGTCAGCCAAGCAGACATGCTACCAAATCTCATCTGCACGAAATGATGGAAAACTCTGCCCAAAAAGAGAAGAGCCACTTCTGCTCTCTCTGTAACATCAGGCCTGATGTTAAACTGCAAACAGTTTTCACATCCATGAAAGGTGTCAGACATTTTCTCAGTTCCCTAAACTTCCTAAAGTAGATGGTCTCTGACTGACTGACAACACAGGTATCAGATTTTCTCCACTAAAGTTAAATTCTGTCCATATTACAGATTTTTAGTTCTGTTTGTATCCAGCCCTTCCTGGCTGCAGCTCTTCAGTCTTCACAAGCTTTAAGCTCTGGTGTTAGTTCATAGAAGAAACTAGTGAGCTAGAAAACCCAACATAACATAGTGAGAACCAAACTCTTCTATTAAACCTTCCCACTACCTTACATAAAACAAACAAACAAACAAACAAAAATTTTTCCCCCTGTTAAACACATTTAGCCTCAAAAGCCTCCTTCACCTTCACAGGTTGCCCATGTCTAGCAGAATGTTGAGGACTTCAGGGTGGTTCACAGTGGTTTGCAGTGAGCGTTGGCCTCAGAACAGTAAATCTGCTCCTCTGCACTGAAAGTAGATGTATGAGGTGTTTCAGAAGTGTCTAAATTGTCTCCTGGTCATCTCCTAACTGAGATGTCTTGAGAAAGTTCAACTCAGACAAGACCCCATGACAGACTTAGGACACACTGGGGAGATTTTCTCTCAGCTGGCTTGGAAATTCTTTGGCAGGCTCTGGAAGACCAAGAATATAGTGGTGGAAAAGGGAAAGGTCCCAAAGGCTCAGACAGCCTGGATCTGGATACGCAGTTGGAAGATGGATAGATGCTGTGCACTGATATCCTATGCTGTAACTTTAGAACTGATCAGCATTAACTTGCTGATGATGAAATTTCATTACTCACTGTTACATCTTTCCATCTTTTTCTTTTTCTGTTTAAGATCCATTCGTTCAATGTCAATTTAAAATCAAGTCCAAACTAAAGAAAAGGTTCCAGTGTGTGTTTGAGGGCATCCCTAAAGCAGGAAACCCAACATTTCTCAATCAGATCTACACAGAGCTCTACATCACAGAACAAAGGCCTGGAAAGGTCAATGAGGATCATGAGGTCAGACAGATTGAAACAGCATCCAGGAAACCAGACAGACCAGAAACAACAATCAGACAAGAAGACATCTTTAAAGGCTCACCTGGAAGACATGAACCAATCAGAACAGTGCTGACAAAGGGAGTGGCTGGCATTGGGAAAACAGTCCTAACACAGAAGTTCACTCTGGACTGGGCTGAAGACAAAGCCAACCAGGACATCCAGTTCATGTTTCCATTCACTTTTAAAGAGCTCAACGTGCTGAAAGAGAAAAAGTTCAGCTTGGTGGAACTTGTTCATCACTTCTTTATTGAAACCAAAAAAGCAGGAATCTGCAGCTTTGAAGACTTCCAGGTTGTGTTCATCTTTGATGGTCTGGATGAGTGTCGACTTCCTCTGGACTTCCACAACACTGAGATCCTGGCTGATGTTACAGAGTCCACCTCAGTGGATGTGCTGCTGACAAACCTCATCAGGGGGAACCTGCTTCCCTCTGCTCACCTCTGGATAACCACACGACCTGCAGCAGCCAATCAGATCCCTCCTCAGTGTGTTGACATGGTGACAGAGGTCAGAGGGTTCACTGACCCACAGAAGGAGGAGTACTTCAGGAAGAGATTCAGAGATGAGGAGCAGGCCAGCAGGATCATCTCCCACATCAAGACATCACGAAGCCTCCACATCATGTGCCACATCCCAGTCTTCTGCTGGATCACTGCTACAGTTCTGGAGGATGTGCTGAAAACCAGAGCAGAAGAAGAGCTGCCCAAGACCCTGACTGAGATGTACATCCACTTCCTGGTGGTTCAGGCCAAAGTGAAGAAGGTCAAGTATGATGGAGGAGCTGAGACAGATCCACACTGGAGTCCAGAGAGCAGGAAGATGATTGAGGCTCTGGGAAAACTGGCTTTTGATCAGCTGCAGAAAGGAAACCTGATCTTCTATGAATCAGACCTGACAGAGTGTGGCATCGATATGAGAGCAGCCTCAGTGTACTCAGGAGTGTTCACACAGATCTTTAAAGAGGAGAGAGGGCTGTACCAGGACAAGGTGTTCTGCTTCATCCATCTGAGTGTTCAGGAGTTTCTGGCTGCTCTTCATGTCCATCTGACCTTCATCAACTCTGGAGTCAATCTGCTGGAAGAACAACCAACAACCTCCCAGATAGAGCAACAGCTCTACCAGAGTGCTGTGAACAAGGCCTTACAGAGTCCAAATGGACACCTGGACTTGTTCCTCCGCTTCCTCCTGGGTCTTTCACTGCAGACCAATCAGACTCTCCTACGAGGTCTGCTGACGGACATAAGAAGTATCTCAGAGACTAGTAAAGAAACAGTCCAGTACATTGAGCAAAAGCTCCGTGAGAATCTGCCCACGGAGAAAAGTATGAATCTCTTTCACTGTCTTAATGAACTGAATGATTGTTTTCTAGTGGAGACAATCCAGTGGTACCTGAGTTCAGGACGTCTCTACCCAGATCAAATGTCTCCTGACCAGTGGACAGCCTTGGTCTTCATCTTACTGTCATCAGAAAAAGATCTGAATGTGTTTGACCTGAAGAAATATGACGTTGCAGAAATGGCTCTTTTGAGGCTGCTACCGGTTGTCAAAGCCTCCAAGAAAGCTCTGTAAGTCCACAGATGTTAGTTGAGATATACAGTTCACTGAAAGACACTGATAATCAGTAGTTATTAGTTAATATAGTGACTTTCTTTCTTATTTTCCTTTAGACTGAATGGCTGTAACCTCTCAGAGAGAAGCTTTCAAGCTCTGTCCTCAGTTTTCACCTCTCACTCCTGTCATCTGAAGGCACTGGATCTGAGTAACAACAATGTGCAGGACTCTGGTGTGAAGCTACTGTCTGCTGGATTGAGGAGTTCACACTGTGAACTGGATTCTTTAAGGTCAGAATAGAATTAAAAGGCCACCAAAGTTAAACCTTAAAATCAAAATATCTGACTTCTTTTTGGGTTTAGGGTATACATTTTTTCCCCACATCTCAGCACCACATCTTTTTTTGTGTGTGTGGTACTATCATACAAATACATCACTAATTAAAGCAAATCATAAACATTTAATCTCTTTTCTTAAAGGTGTGTGCAGAGTTTTGTGACATTTTTTAGGTTTCCAAGCCTCTCAACAATAACATCCTTTTCCCTGATGAATTGCCATGCCACCAGGGTGCGCTGTTAAATTAAAATTCAAGTTCTGAAGTTTCAGACGGACACATTCAGTTCACACGTGTGTTTGGGGTGTGACTCCCATCAAGCCTTTGAAGTTTGGGACAGATTGAACAATGTATACTTGAGTTTTACAAGTTTGATTTCCAAATGGGACAGCCCCACTTGGGTTTAAATACCTGGGACTCTCCACCTTTTGGTTTTATAACTGAAGAAGCCTCTTGGATGAGTGCTGAAATTTCTTTAAAAACTTAAAGAAGTCCAGTTTTCAAGCATATTGGGGTCATTGTCCTCCTGGAAGATCCATGACCCTGAGGGCAAACCCAGCTTTCTGACACTGGGCCCTACATTGCAACCTTTCATCAATTTTTCCCTTCCGTTTGCTACAGTGCCATGGTCTGTAAACTTCTTGATTATGTTGGGCAAAGGAACATCAGCATCTCTGGAGATGGAGTTGTAACCTTGAGTTTGTTGATTTTTTTTCCCACAGTTTTGGTTCTCAAGTTCTCAGACAGTTCTCTTCTCCTCTTTCTGTTCTCCATTTTTAGTGGGGCACACGCAGTGCAAAGATTGAGTCAACTTCTTTCCTTTCTTATTTGTTTTCAGGTGTGATTTTTCATATTGCCCGCACCTGTTTTTTTTTTTGTTTTTTTTTTTCCCACAGGTGAGTTTAAATGAGCATCAAAGGCTTGAAACAAAGCTTTTTACTCACAGTTTTGAAAAGGTGCCAACATGTGTCCGGCCCATTTTTGGAGCTTGCTTGCGAATAGCAGTAGGCAGGTGTGAGTGCATCTGCCTGTGCAGTGAGTCAAAGACTTCTGGAGGATGGCCAGGTGAAAAGAAGGATGGCAAAGAATCCACTTCTTTCACTTCAATCAATACACTTTCGTTTATATAGCCCCAAATCAAAACAACAGTTGCCTCAAGTTGCTTTATATTGTAAGGAAGAGACCCTACAGTAATTACAGAGAAAACCCAAAAGTCAAAACGACCCCATATGAGCAAGCACTTGGTGAGAGTGGGAAGGAAAAACTCCCTTTTAACAAGAAGAAATCTCCGGCAGAGCCAGGCTCAGGGAGGGGCAGTCATCTGCCATGATCAACTGGGGTTGAGGGGAGAGAGACGGTCATGCCTTTTGTGTAGCTTGTGAGGTAGATTGTGACTTCCAAGTCCTGCATTGTGCATAGCATTTGGAATCATTCATGTTTAACTGTTGAGATTAAATATTTTTGATGCATGTCCATAACACACTTCTGAACTAACAATCCCAAGCTCTTTGCATGAGTTCATTGTCTTATTCATTCTACAACTATTGCAACTATTAGCAATCTGTTTCTGACGAGAATCTGTTTCTGGTATGAATACTTTTGTTTGTTGATAGAGACATTTTCCTAAATATTTGATTTATTATTATTTCAAATGAAATGTTTTTCATGTTCATTGTTTTCTCTCCAGGCTGTGTGACTGCAAACTCTCACAGAGAAGCTGTGAAGTTCTCTCCTCAGTTCTCAACTCCCAGACTTCTAGTTTAAGAGAGCTAGACCTGAGCCACAACAACCTGCAAGATTCAGGAGTGAAGCTGCTATCTGCTGCACTGGAAACGACATACTGCAAACTGGAAATACTCAGGTCAACAATTGCTAATTGGTGATGAATAAACTACAATTATATGTTCCAAAAATTACCTGTGTACTTAAAATAACTTTTAAATAATTGAAACTAGGAAACACTGTAAAATGTGTCCTTTTTTGCAGCATCCTAAACATCCTAAAAGTAATTTTTAGCCTGATTGAGTCAAACTGTGGGAAAAAGAAGGCATTGATATATAAATATCTAGATCCAAGAATATAAAATTTGCTGAAAATTTTGATGATGTAGCTACGGCATAGATGAAGCATAAATTCACAGTCAGTGGTCAAAATTGTCCAGTAGTGAGGCACTGAATAGTGACCTCTCCATGGTACCACCGCAACTGACCTTCCACTATTTCCTCTTTGGGAATTGTTTTTTCCCCAGTGTATATGAAACCATCTCAGATAAAGCCAGATGTTACAATTATAGCTTCCATCATTAAAATCCTGGTCACTGGGTTTAATTAAGCGTATTGTTGCGTTGCCTTGATTTCCTCATTCATGCCTCACTCTCCAATGAGAGAGACTTGTTATAAGATAGGGGTTAGGGACACTCTGTGTGAGAAAACAGGTGAACAGAGCAAGAGTATTGTTTCCTACTATAAAATTACAAAGAATTTGTGAATTCTATTATCAGTGGCACACAATAGTCCAGATCTGTCACTCACTGAAAACATTTACCCTCATTTTATTTTTGGGTATACCAGGCCTATACTGGGCAGAGTGTTTGTCCCAGTCACACTGTGTCCCCAGCTGGCCTGCCTTTCACCCAGGGTCTTCAAAATCCTGGGTATTTTGAGCCACTGCTCAGCAAGTAAGTACTAACAACAGTCAGGACCCATTCCCCAATCTGAAGATGCAGGGAAACAGTCTTTTCCTCTAGTATAGAAAACCTCATTATAAAGGCTCCAACCTGGGGGTATACCCAACCCTGCTCAACACTTGTCATCACAAGTGTCTACAGAGTGGAATGAAGTTCAGTCCTTCCCCAGGAGAATGGTTCTAGAATCCAAGCTTTGCATTGAAGTGTGTGGCTATATCTAGCTAGTATCCAAAGGAGGATAAGCCCACATAGCGTAGTGAGCCCTACCAGGCCCACTGGTTAAGGCTTGGCCACCAGATGGTCTCATCTGGGCTGGCTTCCGGGTGAGGCCCCAGTATCCCAAGTCCCGGTGAGGTTTCTGGAAACCTTGATTCCATCATCATCATGAGGTCCTTTTGAATGACCCTTGGTCTGGCCTCTTACCCCGGACAATTTGCTTTAGGTGAACCTACGGTATCTGGGGCAAACTGAACAACATAACTCATGGGATCACAAAGACATGCAGACACCTCCACCACAACAAGGTGGGAACATGGAGGATATTATCGGAGCATTATAAAACATTACTTTAAAAGTGAAAATTTGACCTCTTACTATACAATGACCCTTAAGATTATCAGTGTTGTCATTATTTTGTGTCTGCAGGCTGTCAGGGTGTTTGATTACAAATGAAGGCTGTGTTTCTCTGGCCTCAGCTCTGAGCTCCAACCCTTCCTACCTGAAAGAGCTGGATCTTAGCTACAATAATCCAGGATACTCAGGAATTAAGATGTTGTCTGCTGGACTGAAGGATCCACACTGGAGACTGGACACTCTCAGGTATGGAGACCCCTATTCCAAGCTCAAGACCAAGTGAAAAAACTAATCTCTTGTCACATACAATTTCATATTTTGATATGATGTTTACAAGACTTCTTTTTGAAATTTCTTTTTTTGCATGTTAATTAATTTTTCTTCTTTCAGCTGCTCACTTTAGGGGTCAGCACTGCAGATTATCTGCATCTATCTCACCTTATCGCAAGCATTCTCCTCTGTCACACCAACCTTTGGCATATTTTTCTTCTCTACATCCTTTTCTGTGGCTTTATTCTTTCCGCCTGCCTGGCAGATCCTTCAACATCCTTTGTCCAATATGTTCACTGTCCCTCTGCTACAGATGTCCAAACCATCTCAGCTTTGTCTCCCTAACTTTGGCTCCAAACCACTCAACTGGTCCTGTTCTATACTAATTTCTGATCTTGCCCATCTTGGTCAGTCACAACTAAAATCTTAGCATCGTCGACTCTGCCACCTCCAGCTTTTTTGTTCATGTCGCCATCTCCAAACCACATATCAGAGCAGGTCTCACTACCATCTCGTAAATGTTTCATTTCACTCTTGGTGCTACCTTTCTGTCACAAATCACCTGTGACCTTCATCTCCACCCACTCAGCTCTGCCTACAATCTCTTCTTCACTTCTCTTTTGCACTGTCCAGTGCTTTGGATGGTTGACCCCAGGTATTAGAACTTGCCCATCCTCACCATAACTACTCCTCGCACACATGCGTTCTGTTGTGCTTCTACAGACTCTTCTCTCCAGAGAATACCTCCACCTATCCAGTATCTCTCCTATTTATTCCCTACTGTTACCACAGCTCACGCCATCTGCAAACATCATAGCCTACCGAGACTCATGCCTGTCTTCGTTGGTCAGCCTGTCCATCACCATTGCAAACAAGAGTGGGCTCAGAGCTGATGGACACATCACCACTGTCTTACCATCCTCACACAAGTTCTGCACCACCCTCACACTTCACCCTCACACTTCACCCTGTCATATGCTTTCTTTAGCTCACTATACACCTTTTCTTTGCCGTTGTCACATCTCTCTTTGTTGTATGCCTAGCCTCCTAGTACTCCTATATATTTTCTACATATCCTTGATTATCCTGGTTTTTCTTTGCCAAGGTCTTCCTTGGATTTCCTCCCATTCATTCCCTCATTCCATCACCAAGTCTCCTTGTCTTCTTTTCTCTGTCCAAAGGATAAACCAAACACCTTCTTGTCAGTTTCCCCTCACCACTTCAGTCTACAATAATACAAGAATAATTATTAGTCAGGCCTTTTATCATTCAGTGAAGCAGATCAGTTAGAATTTGTGTTCGCTAAACAAATCAATCTGCAGATACCAATCAGGACTTTAGAATTCATCTTTGAACGTTTAAATTTTATTTATTCATTAATGCATGCATGTATTTTAATATATACATTTATTAAACATTAAAGTTGATTGTACCTCAGACACATGAGATACAAGGAAAGAGACTGAGAGTTATTTTTGTCTGCCAAAATTAATGGATGTCAACATATTTCAGCACAAAGTGTCATGTTTATGTTCACACACACACACACACACACACACACACACACACACACACACACACACACACACACACACATTTAAATGTCTGTGTAGTTTAGCTCACACATGAACCGAGCTAGAAAACTCTGGTCTGACCCCCCTCCTCCTTTCAGGGCGGAGCCTGCTGCAGTCCGATGGCTGATCCCAGGTCTGAGGAAGTGTAAGTGTGTTTTTAATGTGATTGATGAAAACAAAGCAGCACATAAACAATCAATGAACAGATGATGGATCAATAACTGCAGCTGGATTGTGTTTGTTCTCTCCATCAGATTCCCGTCAACTCACAATCGACACAAACACAGTGAACACAAACCTACAACTGTCTGACAACAACAGGAAGGTGACATTTGAGGGGTATCAGTCATATCCTGATCATCCAGACAGGTTTGACTGGTGTCCTCAGCTGCTGTGTAGAGATGGTCTGACTGGTCGCTGTTACTGGGAGGTCGAGTGGAGAGGAGAGGTTCAGTTAGCAGTGAGCTACAGGGGAATCGCAAGGAGAGGAGATGGACTCGATTGTAGGTTTGGGGAGAATGATCAGTCCTGGAGTCTCTTCTGCTATGATGATCGTTACTCCGTCTGGCACAACAACAGACATGCGCTCCTTCCTTCTTTCTCTTCCACTGCTTCCTCCTCCTCCTCCTCCTCCTCCTCGGTCTCTAACAGAGTAGCAGTGTATGTGGACTGTCCTGCTGGCACTCTGTCCTTCTACAGAGTCTCCTCTGACACTCTGATCCACCTCCACACCTTCAACACCACATTCACTGAACCTCTCTATCCTGGGTTTGGGTGTTTTAATCATTCCTCTGTGACTCTGTGTGATCTTTAGAAGAATCTTCTCTGGTGACCAAAAAAAAAAAAGTATGTTGAAATGTATTCATTTTTTCATCTTGAACTGTTAAAGTTGAATAAAATCCGGTTCAGTAATCTACAAGTCAGTGATTTTATTCCCTCAGTAACCATAATGCCTGACAGGCTGCAGTACATGAGGCTGGAGAGGACCGTCTAATTTGGTGATTGTGCAGTACAGTAGCCCCACAGGGGCTGTTCACCCTGTAGCCCCCAGAATGTCAGTACAGCACCAGGTCTCGCGAAGCACAGAAATGCTCTGATGGTTGTGCAGTGGTTGGATGCAGTAGTGACTGACAGGGGGAGGAGAAGAAAGCACTAAGGGATGATCTTCAGCAGTCGTGGCCAAAGGTTTTGAGACTGACACACGTATTGGTTTTCACAAAGTTTGCTGCTTCAGTGTTTTTAGATCTTTTCTCAAAGGTTTCTTTGGTATACTGAAGTATTATGACAAGCATATCATAGGTTTCAAAGGCTTTATTAAGAATTACATTAAGTTTATGCAAAGAGTCAATATTTGCAGTAACTGACTGAATTTAGCTCGCACAACCACGTCAGTCTTTAAGACAGAGGAAATGAATAATAAACCTGAGACTGTGATGATGTAGGTGGGTCAGATGGGGATCTGTGCAGCTCCGAGTGGGTGGAGGGCTCAGTGGAAACATGAGGTTTGCAGAAAGACAAACCACCGAGACAGTCGGGGGGTGCAGCACATGATATGGATCTGCTGGCTGTGGTTATTAGGACAGAAAACTGCTGACAGCCAATCAGAGCTTCCCTTTGTGCAGCAGCTGGGCCGTGTGGGTTTCTGTGGGTTTTCACTTTAATGTCACAGTGACGGTTACAGCAACAGCCACGGTTGCACAATCATTCCAGGAAGTATTAAGACCCTCTCACTGCAGTGACTACACTCAGAGCGATGAAATAGCAGAAAGGTTTTTATTCAGGTTTTTACAAATTTATAAAATAATGCCAGAACTAAAAGTGTGGTCAGCTGCAGCCTATAAAGCTAATAAATATCAGGAGACACTGATTCTGGTCCCATGACAGCTCAGCTGATCTTTAGGATGAACTTTAGATCAGCTGCTCAAACCAAACCAAAAACCACTCCTGGACGCTAATCATGACCAGCAGTTTAAAATTATGCCTGAGACTTTTTTGGTGCATCTAGCACCGTTCTTTAAATAGTGTTACAGCAATCAATAGTTCCTAAAGAAGAAGGTGATGGCACAGAGAAGACAAACCACACAGAGACAGAAACGGCTGAAACAAACACGAGGAGCGGCTCGCCTCGCGCGCTCCATTCCGCTTCTGTTTGATTAAAGTTTCATTTGAATTAAATACATGAAGTGAATCAGTGCACATGGAATCGGGACCTTCGGTGTTTGAAGAAATGTTTCAGTGTTTGATGGACTCTGCTACTTGTTAGGGATATTACTGCGCGGCTTCATTCTAGTATAATTATTACTGCCTGTGCTCTCAACCACAGTTATTTAGTTTAATAACAACAGAAGCAATGTGACGGATTTAATCCGATTCACTGGGATACTGGAGTGAAACAAAAATGCTCTGACAGGCTGTTTGAAAAGGGAAATATTAATCAGCACATCAGTCTGGTTGTTGTTTGCTCAAATATTCAATTTTCTCAACAAAAACTGGAAACAAACACTCAAAAAGTGACATTTAAAAAAAAATGTCACTTTGCAACTGACTTTGGTTGAACAGTTAAAAAGATGCTGATCACAATAATCTCACAAACAAAGATCAATCAAATATTTATTTGAAAGAAAAAACGTGCATGCTTAGAGAAGCTGCAGCTGTGAACCAGTTGGACCTCATTCAGACCTCAATCATTATGAATCTGTCAGTGAGTAAACATGAAATCAAACCTTTATGAAGGCCTGAGCAGATGAATGCTAACAGTTCACTGTTCAACCAGACCTAGTGGAGGAAACATCATCCACCCACACCGACGGAAGATGTTGAGATCATGCTGCTGCCTTTCAAAAGTAAAACCGTTCCCCTAAAAGTGAAGGAAAGCACGGCGATTATATCAGGAAACATTTGCAACAGCTAAAAAAATGTAACTGTTTATTATTCAGATTCACGTCTGCGTCAGATTCTGTTTTTCATATTTATCTGCTGCTCTGTGTTTGTTTGTTTGGTTTTTGTGTTGTGGACTTTCGTGCTGTCATTTTGTGTATCTGCTGTTCGAACTGTTGCCAGGGACTACAGATGGAAAGTAGCCTGTTGGCATTAATCATTGATATGCACCGTTCCTTTAAACCAATAAATTAAACTCAGAGAAAATCATATTTTAGTTCATCAAAGCAATGCTAGCTGAAAGACGTGAGCACGATGCAGAGTGCACACATGCACACTGCTGTAACACAAAATGATACCTGAAGCATCAAACACTGCACCAGGTGAGCTACAGCAACTTTATTTATTCTAAAATTGATAATTCTCTGATCTGTGTGTTGCATCATGAAGGAAGTTGATTTTAAATCTCAGATTTACAGAAGTGATGTACGGTCTGATTTTCTTTAAAATCATATCTGTACCTCATCAAAGCCTCGGTCAGAAGCTTCTCGTCAGCGTCAGTCGTCACTTTAACTCTGAATCTGATTGTGTTTCTTGTGCTTTGCTGCAAAGTTAAACACAAACACACCAGCATTTGCTCGTACACTTTATTGGGAATGTTGCACTGAAGAGCGACCAACACTTTGTTACATTTAAAAAAAAGTTTCTTCAAACAAAGCTGCTTCAGCTTCAGCTTTTAATACTGAAAGAACAAAAAAGCACAAACAAAGAAAGCCCACGCTGCTTTTGTGAATGGATGAGATGCGCCTCAGTCAGCTGCTTGTTTGCAGCTGTTTCTGAGGCGCCCGAGCACAGAGACCCCGCAGCAGTACACCACGCTCTTCACGGTCAGCACCGTGTACACCAGGCAGAGCAGTCTCACTTGGTTTGGAGACGGAGGAAACTCCGATGGTGGACGCTCCGCTGAAGTTTGATTGGCGGAGGGTGTGACTGGTGGAAGTTTAGTCGGCGAGAGTTTAGAAAGTCCTGAAACAGAAAAGTCACATTTGAGTTGCAGTGAAAAACAATCTGCGGAATTCCTGCAGAAACCTTCAGCAAGCTTTGTGTACCCTCTTCCATCGTGGCCTCCACGGTCCCCCCCTCGTGTTCGACAGAACAAACATATGTATACGAGCTGCCGTCTCGCTGGCGGAGCAGCAGGATGCTGGCAGTGCCGCTCGACTCTCTGAGGTCCAGCTGCTCTACGTCAGCAGCGGGCAGCTCCTCTGGAGGGTCGTCTTGCTTTTGCCTTTTCCAGGAGATCTTGACCAGAGGAGGAACCATGTGTGAGGCCACACAGAGCAGAGATCTCCGGCCCTCTGGATCCGCGGTGGATGCTGCGGGGTACACGCTCACCACCGGCTTCTCTATGGGCTCACCTGTGCCCAGGATATATTTCACATTAAATCTCTAATGCTTTAAACACTTAATAATATTCAATGATTTATATTTGTAATATACAACATAATATAATGCAGATTAATTTCATTAACATAAAATATTAAATAACATGCAGTAAAAAAAAATCTTTCAGAGATTATTGCTGCAGTTTTAAGTAGAAATAAGAATATCTATTCATAATCGTATTTTATGTGCATATTTGTAGGATCATATCGTTGAGCCTCGCATATAATTTACATCTACACTAAACATGTTATTATAAAATTATGTGAATATTTGCGTATCATCTTTTACAACATGTTGAAGTTTCATTATATATTTCTATTCACCATGTTTCTATAATTAGTGTCTGTTTATTCCTTTAAAATATAATCACTGCATATGTATTTAGTGATTTCTTCACAATGATTTTACGGTGAAATATTTGTACGTGTGTTTGTCTCTACTTGGATTCTCATAAAATATTTATTCTTACACTGACATAAAAACCACACAGACACATCTCTACATCAGATAACATTTTTCACTGCATTTATTCCCGTCATACTTTTTTGCGCGTTGCACAATATCAATTATTTAGATACCTCAAATATAACTTAATAAGCCTACACAATAAAATCTTTGTAACACACTGTATTAAAATAAATGCTAAATTGTAGAACCTTCTATTTAATTTCTTTATGATCTCAAACATAAAATATTTTATATTTGAGATCATTTTAAGTCAGTAGGATTCAGCGTATTTTCCTCATCCTTAAGATGTAAATTTTTTTTTTTCATGTGTGCAAAGCTTAATAATTTACAACCCCCCAATGAATTATCTCTTCACTATGAGTTTGCAAACCCAATACATGAATACATGAAGCGGCTGTGAAATTTGTTACAGGATTAGCGGCTCTCATCACTTCTTTAGACGCTGGAACATTGATGAATAACTTAAATGCAGAGATTCAAATTTTTTTCTACTTAATAAAATCACATTTAAAGCTTAGACCGGCTTTGGATGCATTTTTCATGCTAAGCATCTTGAGGAAAATGAGTTAATTTGCTCTTACCTGTTACACGCAGTTTAGCTCCAGAGCCAAAGATCCTGTCTCCTTCACACTGTGACACAGACCCATACAAAAACCCGTCTGCTGCTCAGTGTGGCAGCTGAGGGGAAGCACCTGTCAGTCTTCACATCAGCCTTCTGCTTCAGTCGAGGTGAACTGGTCCCCAAACAATCACCTCCGTGAACTGACATCTGATCTGGTTTTCGTCCTGAGTGGAACATCCCAGTGACATTTGGATGGAGTGGGACTGTAATGAGATTCCTCTGCAGGGTGAACTTTGGTGACCATGTGCTTTCTCTTCTAAGACTGACTGAATGAATACAGTAAATCCTGAAAATGACTTCTTCTGCAGTTTGTTCAGGATCATAAACAGAGATTTTCTTCAGCACAATGAAACTGTTTTCACATATACAGACTTGCTGCAGGTTTTATATTTTTTCTGGCATCTGCCCGAAAATGTAAACATATTTATATTATCAGGGGTTCTCAGAGTTTTCTGACTGGTAATTTAGGGAACCAACATATGAACCAACGATGTAACACTCTTCAGTGATCATTGGATTTGGTCCATGTTGGTTGGTGGGTTTGAGGGCTTCATAAAAAGCCCATTATGTTGCATTGGCTCATCTTCAACCTGTATGATCTGGCCACGCCGCCTGTGCAAGGTTACAGAATTGAGAGGTGGGTGATCAGCTGAAACAACACCGAAGAACAGATGTGACCAAACTTTTTGTGTGGGCTGCCATTGGTGAGGACAGCTGTAATGTTACCCAGCGATGTCAGGCCGCCGGCTGTACTTTGAGAATCCTGGATGGACACATTCGTTTCTTTTGAGTATCATTTGTTGAAACAACTAGTGTATGTTTCCTGGTTTCTGGAGATGTGATCACCACATCGTGGTGGTTTGTTTTCCCTGTCAGAGCAGGCGCTCTTTTTATGAGAAATGTGGACACTTTTCTCTTTGATGTATATCAGAAGAAGGTCAAATGTCTGGAGGTTTTGTGTCTGCACAATTTTTTTGAAACAAGTAATTTAGGAGCTAATTATTTGGGACTTAGCAGACTGCAAATTTTCTGTCATTTCTGTAACATAACATAACATCTTTGGCCTAAATGTGAACACATGGCCATTTACGTGATCCTCACAGTTCCATTATCTTTTGGCTCTTCTTGAATTTGTTTTGGTCTTCATCATATTGTCTTCTCTTAGAGACTGAATCCCGACTAGTTACAGTATTACAGCAGTGCAGATGATGCCTCCTTCAGTTCAGTGTGTCTGTGACTCTGTTCGCAGAGTGGGATGTGTGAACCTGGGCTGTGGTCTGTTGCTGTTCCTCTGATGGTTTTTGTTCAGCTGGCGGGGATCATTCCTCACTGTGAGAGCTTTTAGTGCAGGAGCAGAAGTAAGCAGCTGAATGAACAACGCTAACTGCTTTTATCTCCAGCTCACAGTTAGTCTCGGTTTTTGTAGCTGAGAAATCATTTTGCTGAGGATGGTTGTACTCACGGCTGACTTCACCAGTGCGTCTGTTAATATGAAGAAGCGCTCTGAATTTATGATCATCTTTCCTCTGGTACCAGTGTACGTAACTGCCACTGCACTGGTCAGTTCCCCCACAGCTGATGGAGACGCTTTTGCCGGGCGTCCTGGTCAAAGTCAAGTCGTTCTGGATCAGGTCCACGGCCATGGTAACCAGCGCTGTGGAGACACAGACAGAAAAAGGTCAGTGTGAAGCCGTTTGCTACAGGTGTGTTTGTTGGCTGGAATCACTCACCTGAGTACAGGCAGCACAGAGCAGCAGCTGGGAGGAAAAGCATTGTGTGCAGTGGTGTTTCCTCTGGTGAACCTGGGAAAAGTGATGCTTCGATAGAACTGAGGCCAAACAGGGACAATTTATATGATTAGACGAGGACCATGTGGTTTCTAACGGGACCTCAAACCTCCCATCAGCCCTTGCAGCTGCCTGATAATACTGCTGCTGACTGACAGCTGAAGCCATGTGTAGTTCTCTGCGGAGTTTGAGGTTTCAAAAGCATTACCCCCCAAATATGGGAGGGGATTTATTTGCTATTTCAACCGTTTCTTTTCTTGACTTTCAATGAAGGGATATTTCTTTCAGTTCATTAGATCATTTGTGTATTTCAGTTTCTATCAGTCATACTTCAGATGAATGTTACCCATCTGAGTGCCATAACTAAAACACTGATGACAGTGAGGTCCTGGGGTTGACCCGGCATTGTGTGTTTTTTGACTTCCAAGTTTTGGTGTCAGATTTCTTCAGCTTGTTCCTTAAATTATTTTTGTTGTTCTAGGCTGCTTGAAGTTTGTTATGCTGTGCTTAGTTGGATTCTTTGTTATGGTTTTGTGTGTTCTGGAGTTCAGGTTTCCCTTCCTTTTCCTGTTGTATTATTGTCTGGTTCTATACCTTGATCAGGTGTGTTGTTCTTAGTTATAGTTAATTGTAATTAATTGTTCCCATCATCCCCATGTTCTTGTGTTCCTGTGTCTTGTCTGCTCTTGGTCTTTGCTAGGTGTTCACCTTGGTGTTATAGTGTGTGAATGTGCTTCCCCATGTTTTGTCAAGTCTGCGTTTGTGTCATGGTTGGTCACTTCCTGTTTTATTTTGACAGTCCCGTGTCACATGTGCTTTGTGTTCCGTTTTACTTCCCTTGTGTCGTTAGTCCCATTTGGTTCACCTGTTCTACCCTGCTGTCTCCACTCTCCCTAATTACCTTGTGTGTATTTAAACCCTCAGTTCTGCACTCTTCCTCGTTTGTGTTGTCCGTGGCTATTTGCCCGTTGTGTGTTCTGAGAAATCCTAGCGATTGTGTTTTCCCGGATCACAGCCAGCCCAGCCTTTTGTAATGTGAATCCTGAGTTTATCAGCAAATAAAGCTGTGACAGTGCCAAGCTACGTACTGCCCCGTGAGTCCTTCATTGATGTCCTAACCTGATCACACTCTGTGACAACCACAAACTTCAGTGTTTGGACCTTGATGTACTTCATAGTAGTTGTTAAAGTGATAAAAAAAGAAATCTGAAGCATCTGCACATTCTGAGGAGTCTTCGTGTAGTTTCCATCAGAGATTAGAAGAGACCAGATACTAAGTGGTATAGGATTTCTCAGGCAGATACAAGGACTCATTTCACCCTTTGATGATATAAAGAGTTTAATGCTGTAACTTGTGTAACTCACCTTAGTCTCTGAGGCAGAGGTGAACCTGTGCTGGGGCTTCCTGCTGCTCCTCTGATGGTTTTTGTTCAGCCTGCAGGGATCATCTCCCACTGTGTGAGCTTTTAGAGCAGGAGCAGTAGTAGGTGGCTGAATGAACGTCCTTCACTGTCTTTATCTCCAGCTCCCAGCTGTCCTGCTTTTTCACAGCTGTGAAATCGTCCTTCTCGGGGTGGTTGTAGCCTTTAGTAACTGCACCATTGTTCAAACTAATCGAGACAAGCATTCTGAATGTGTCTCCTGTGCCGGTCTTCTGGTACCAGTCTACAGCAGTACCGCTGCACTGGTCCGTCCCCCCACAGCTGAAGGAGACACTTTCTCCAGCTCTCCTGGTCAAAGTTAATTCTTCTTGTATCAGCTCTGCGGCCATGGCGACCATTGCTGTAGAGACACACAGGTTAGTACAGCAGTGTTTGTTACAGGTGGAGCGCTCCTGTTTGACTAACACCACTCACCTGAGCAGAGGCAGCACAGAGCAGCAGCGGGGAGGAAAAGCATTGTGTGCAGTGGAGTTTCCTCTGGAGACCCTGGAGAGGAGCAGAGCTCTGATAGAGCTGAGCCCAAAGAAGTGTGTCTCATAAGATACAGTTTGAAACCACGTGAGGAGGGTCACATGATTTCAAACAGGTCCTCAAACCTCCCATCAGCCCCTGCAGCTGAAGGATAAGGGATCTTAATGTACGTTTCCTTTGAGACTGAGGTTTGAAGAGCATTACCCTTCAAACATCTGCTTGTTGAAGGTCATACATTCACTATTTCAACCGTTTATTGTTTCTGTGAAGTTGGTCAACACAATGTCTTCACCCTGATGAAGCAGGAATGCTGTGTGTTCTGTCATTTTACACGTGATGAATGACTAATCACCAAAGATATGGACTCTGATTTCATTTTGGAAAATGTCCCAGTTCAGTTTATTGGTTCATGTTCAGTTTCCTTTGATCATACTTCCAGTTTCTGAGTCGCACTGCGAGGAAAGGTTAAAAACAGGCTTCACTGTTTGGATCTTGAGATTCTTCATATTCTAATTTGTTGTTTAGATGCAGATGGATGGTCTGAAGAAACGACATTCATGTGTCGACACGTTCGGATGATGGCAGGAGTGTTTGTCTGCTTCGCTCAGCACAGATCAGAGAGAAAGTAGAACTGTCAGAATTCAAGACTTTGACTTAGAGCTTGGGGGGGGGGGTTATATGTAAGAGAAAGTGACCTGATGGTGTCTGAAAACTGCTTCTTCAGCTCTTTGTGTGTAAACGACAGTGTCCTCACAAACCTTTTCTCACACTCAGTAACGCGATTGTTTCATTTCTCCTTTATGTCCTTCGCATATGTGGAAACTCTGCCCTGCCACAGTGGTCCTGTCTGCTGCTCTCTGGGGTTTTAGAGGTGATTAACAACTAAATCCACCCAACACCTGCATCTTTGTCTTTGAGATAATAATCAGTTTGAGCATTAACTACTTTTATTTAGTACAAACGTACTAAGACTGGAAAACCTCCCAGTCAGCCGTCAACCGTGATCACAAATAGTCGTTCACTCTTTGTTTATATGAAGATTCTTGATTTGTGCAGATTTAAATATTGAAACTCTCTTTAACTCTTGTGATTGTATCTCACACTGAGGCGGAGGTGAACCTGTGCTGGGGCTTCCTGCTGCTCCTCTGATGGTTTTTGTTCAGCCTGCAGGGATCATCTCCCACTGTGTGAGCTTTTAGAGCAGGAGCAGTAGTAGGTGGCTGAATGAACGTCCTTCACTGTCTTTATCTCCAGCTCCCAGCTGTCCTGCTTTTCACAGCTGTGAAATCCTCCTCCTCGGGGTGGTTGTAGCCTTTAGTAACTGCACCATTTTTCCTGTTGATAGACAGAAACATTCTGAATGTGTCTCCTGTGCCGGTCTTCTGGTACCAGTCTAACAGCAGTCCCGCTGCACTGGCTCCGTCCCCCCACAGCTGAAGGAGACACTTTCTCCAGCTCTCCTGGTCAAAGTTAATTCTTCTTGTATCAGCTCTGCGGTCATGGCGACCATTGCTGTAGAGACACACAGGTTAGTACAGCAGTGTTTGTTACAGGTGGAGCGCTCCTGTTTGACTAACACCACTCACCTGAGCAGAGGCAGCACAGAGCAGCAGCGGGGAGGAAAAGCATTGTGTGCAGTGGAGTTTCCTCTGAGAGACCCTGGAGAGGAGCAGAGCTCTGATAGAGCTGAGCCCAAAGAAGGATGAGTTATTGAAGGACCACGTGGTTTCTAACATGCCCCCAACCTCCCATCAGCCCCTGCAGCTGACACAGATTTACAGCTGAAGTTGCCGAGAGAGGAATGCATTTATTCCTCATTGTCAGATTCTTGTGTTGTAATAAAGCAGACAGAGATACAATTTAGTATTTGCTTCATTGTATTCGGTTACTTTGTATTTGACCAAATGTGAACATAAGAGTAGAAAGAGTCCAGCAGTAATGAGACTACAGTGTCTTACTGGGAAGGAGTCTGACTCTTTATTGATGGTGAATTGTCCCCATCTGCTGGTGAGAGATGAAGTTTTATAAAGACAGAATCACGATGGCCTCCAGGAGTCACAGTCAGTCACTGCATTCAGCTCAGAGGTGCAGATTTGCACAGGTTTACAAACTAGAGGAATTAACTGAAATGGTAAAGAGAATAATTTGACAGTCTTTTTACAGCTGTAGCGTGTTTAATAAAGGCACATAAAGGCCTTGCTATTTAAGGATGGGTCTAAATCCTGGAGCTTTTAATATGCCTCATTTCTCCAGCACATGTGATCCCTGATAGAACTGGAGCTTGTTACCTACAAGTACTCTTATCCTTTTGTTCTTTTGCTGTGAAAGGTTAAGAAGGAGTTTATTAAAAAGTGTCTTTTGGTCAGACAGTCGTTGGAATCGGTCCATGTGCAATCCTCAGAAACACCTCTGTCCAGAGTCCATCTAGTCCTTAGGACAGAAGGACTGAGTGGAAACACTGTTAGCCTAATTGCCACCTCTGAGGAGGTAACCACAGAGTATAGAGGCACAGGCCAGTCGTTAAATACTGCAGGACTGATGAGCTGCTGCAGACTGGTGCAGAGGCCAGAGCCTGGGAAACCCAGAGGGTTCCCTCTAATAAACACTGTTAACATGGAAATGCACACATCACACACAGGAGTAAAATATTCCCAAACAATTTAATTTCAAATGTGAAACTTGATGACTCCTGTTATTTTGTTTTATTTTCATTTTAATTTGAGCCTGGAAGAAAGATCACTCACATACTGTCATACAACCAGTGCTGTAAATTAATAAAACTATGAAATTATGCTACAATTATAATAAATGTATAATCCCTCTAGACATTTGTACACATTTAAGTATAAAAAACATTACAGTTAACCAGATTGAAGCTATTTTTTCTCCCTTTTGAAGATCTAGAGTATTTCTTTTACTAGTTATTACTGCAGCAGTCTGTGGTGTAGCTTATACATGTTGAATGTTTCAGTCCTTTACATGATATGTTTCCACTTTATGAACAATGAAACTCTCAGAAACTCTGCTGGTGTTCATCTATTTAAATCACATAGCTGTGTGTGTGTGTGTGTGTGTGTGTGTGTGTGTGTGTATATATATATATATATACACACACACACATATATATATATATATATATATATGTGTGTGTGTGTGTGTGTGTGTGTGTGTGTGTGTATATATATATATATACACACACACACACACACACACACATATATATATATATATATATGTGTGTGTGTGTGTGTGTGTGTGTGTGTGTGTGTGTGTGTATATATATACACACACACACACACACACACACACACACACATATATATATATATATATGTATATATATATATATATATACACATACATACATATATATATATGTATACATATATATATGTATACATATATATATATGTATACATATATATATGTATACATATATATATGTATACATATATATATGTATACATATATATATGTATACATATATATATGTATACATATATATATATATATATATGTATACATATATATATACGCGTCCATCTACTTAAGTTACACAGGAGGAAGTTACAGAAGTCACACAGGAAGTGTGCTACGTGTTTAAATGTTCCCATCGCTGTTCTGCTGTGCGTCACAGGTTTGTATTCGAGTGGAAACACTGCACGTGTAAACGCACATTTACAGCACAAAAACATTTAACTGTCTGCCAAGCTGTTGTTATAAAGTGTTGCTTTTATAGCATGTGTAGCGCCACCTTGTGCCAGCACATAACATGAAGTCACTGGTTAGACTTACAGACTTAGATTAGTTTATGTTTAACTAGTACCAGAACCAGTAACTCAGTGGAAAGCAAGGAAACTGAAAAGCAGCCTAATTAGTGCTAAACAAGAATAAATGTTAATCTCCAATTTATTGATTGATTGATTGCTTTTGGTTTGTTTATATGTTCATGTGTATTTATGTGTAGTGGACCTGATTTGATTGGGGCCTCTTGGCCAGGTCGTGTTTGTAAATGAGAACTAGTTCTCAAACATTTTTACCTGGTAAAATAAAGTTGTTGTTAAAAAAAAATTCCGCAGGAGAGGAAAAATTATTTTTACAACTTTGTGCATCAGTTTGCCGCATGTCTAGTATGACGTAGATAAGAATTTCTAAACCGCAACAAGGAAATGGGTCTTTAAAAAGTATGTTATCTATTCCTCGGAGGCCTAGTCTCTTTGTTTTTTGTCCATCACCACACATAGTTACAGTCTAGTCACGTTCTGAGCAAGATGACTGCACATGCTCTAAACCTTTAAACCCTTATTTCTCAAACGCAGCTTCACAGACAGTTAAATCTAGGACAGGTCTTTAGAGCAGGGCTCCGTGGAGTGAATTAGCCTTTATACATGTTAACATGTAATGTTTCACCCCCACTTTAAAGGAGGAACCTGTGGGTGTCGTTACGATGTGCAGGCAGGGTGTCACAGGGGGCCCAAAGCAGATCAACAGATTTGATCAGAAATTTTTAAGCCCAAAAGATTTATCAAATATGTCATCATGATCCATTCTAATTATGTAGGAGCTGCAGAAAGCACTATGGACCACTTTGTTAGAGCCCCAGAAGAGGGGCCTGAAAGCTGAAGGCTCTGCCTCCCATTCTACTCTGAAGTATCCTAGGAACCACAAGTAAGCCAGCAGTCTGAGAACGAAGTGCTCTATTGGGGTGATACGGTACTATGAGGTCTTTGAGATAAGATGGGGCCTGATTATTCAAGACCTTGTATGAATTAACTTCTCAGCATCACTCTGAGAAAGGTTGTTTCTAATTTTAGAAATAAATCACAAATACAAAAAAGCGGTCCTAAATACTGGTTTAATATGTGCACTGAAGGACATATCCTGGTTTAAATAATAAAAATAGAGTGTGGTGTAATTTCACCTTCACAAATGGAAAGATCACAAACATAGCATTAAAATTGGAACATATTTAACATATTACACATTAAACATGTTTGCATTAACACATGCAGGCAAAGCAGGAGCCCAAATCAAGTCAGAATAATGGTTGGCCAAACAGGGACAGAGTTCGTACTGCCTAATGGCTGTAGAAGTCTGGCCAACTAAGCCTTGAACACAAGCTGTTCTTATAGCAGATGATTGGAGCACCTTGAAAAGGTTCATGTGCACAGACTGTTTACACACCTTTCACAGTTCACATGCACATATATAGTGTTGGTTAACCTATGCTTTAAGCTGATCTCTGCAAAACCTAAGGGTACAAGGTACAAGCAAGCAATGATTCACCATATGCTAAGTAAGTGAAAATTCATTCAAATTCAATTTTTTCCATTATATAGAGCCGCTAATTTCAGCTTCCTCATTTCAGCTGACACTGAGCTGAAGCAGAGAAGAAGCAGCTGATATTTGGACAGCACACATGATGAAAGGAGGAGTTCAGCTGATGTGAGCATGAATGATGTGTGTTTCCTCTGCAGGTGAAGGTAGAAAGTGGGTGTGAGCTGGTGTGAGTTCAGCAGCATGGATCAGTGTGAGGACAGAGAGGAGCCTCAGAGGTGAGAGGACCATCTCTAACTGTCCATGACTCTTCTCCATGTCACAGCTCAGCACTCACATCACTGCTGCATCATTATTCACAGGAACCAACCTGAACCTGAACCTTGACCTGAAGCCAGCTGTGTGTCCTTAATAAGGTAACTGTTCAAAAGGTGCTGGTATTAACTTTGAAGGTGGTCCTCCTCCTGCAGAGAGCTAATGTGTGTCTGCATGTTGTTCCTGACTCATCTGTATTTAATCATTATTATTAATCTCTGTCTCTCTTCCACAGCATGTCTTTTGTCCTGTCTCTCTCCCCTCAGCCCCAACCAGTCGCAGCAGATGACTGCCCCTCCCTGAGCCTGGTTCTGCTGGAGGTTTCTTCCTGTTAAAAGGGAGTTTTTCCTTCCCACCGTCGCCAGGTGCTTGCTCATAGGGGGTCGTTTTGACTGTTGGGTTTTCTCTGTGTTATTGTAGGGTCTTTACCCACAATACAAAGCACCTTGAGGCGACTGTTTGTTGTGATTTGATGCTATATAAATAAAATTGAATTGAACTGAACTCAGTGTTTCTGAATAAATTCTCCATCATGTTTAATGTCAGCTTGGTGAGTGTGACTCCACATGCACACTGCTTTGATGTCCTGCTGAGAAGTTTATCTTCATGGAGGTTTCTGAATCATTGTTGTGGATTCCTGCAGTGATAAAATGAAGAGCGTGCACTGTGAGTGTTGAACTTTCCACAAAGGAAGAAGTTTGGATTTCATGTGTGTGAAACTTGTGTGTCACTCAGTGAGTTTGTTTGGACTCTGATTGCTTCTCTCCAGTTTCCTGTTAATGAGCTAACTGCAGAGAACCTTTCTGCTCCTATTGATCCAAGTATTCCTGATCAGGGTTTCACAGTGATGCTGGTCTCCATGGTGACCATTCACAGCTTTACCTTCCTTAGGAATATCTGTGATTCCTGATGATTTCCTCGCTGGTGCCACATTCCTGATTCTAGATCAGTGCGGTAGGTAAGTACAGGTGTCTCTGTAAGGAGCAAAGCAAAGAGGACATGTCACCCCAAACAACACATAAGAGAAGCAGAGGAACTCGAAGGTGAATGCTTCTGTCATACCTGTTTGTTTGTTTTAGAAATATGAACGAAGAGTTCTGACACCCACAGATGGATGTCAGAAAAATCATGTAATCAAAGCAAGCAGAAGAGAAAGGATGGACGGATGAAGAAAGAAACGCAGATGTTGACTCTGCACCAGGAGGACGGAAGAGTGAATTCAACCTTTTTAATTTAAATTTATAAATTAATACAGAATACCTGAGAGTCTCACCGCATGAAATTCTAGTTTATATTAAATTGTGTCACTTTTGTCTGTAGTTTTCTTTCCACACTAAGAGCTTTTTTCACAATAAAAATGGAAAAGAAAATGAAAAAGAAGAAAATGCTTCATTAAAAAAATCCCACGGATGAAGGAATTTCGTTTCTGACACATTTCCTTGTGCACGAACACAAACCCGCTCCCACTGCTCCTCCTCTCTGGGTGTTTCCTGCTCACTTTCACTTTCACTTTCCTGACCTGGCGCCGCAGCTCCGTGTGAAGCTCCGTGTGAAGGTAGGGAAGCAGTCTGTGATGTTAACATCAGCTGTGTGCAGCTTAGAAACGGCACAAATCTGCCGCTCCATGGTTCACGGTAACGGACTCACAACTGGACCGACCACCGAGGATGACCGTTAAACGCTCTTCCGCCTCCGCCATTTTCAAAATTCTACAATAAAAATTCAAATCAAATCGTTTGTTGTAACCTTCGCCTAGATAACTTGCATAAAAGCATTTTGACATGATAAGATCTTCGCAGACTTGCCGAACCGGAGTCACGCCATCCGCGCTTGAAAAAAATTGCGCTTCTACATCAGCATATGCGGTTCAACCCATGGTGCCTTTAGGTGCACCTCGTAAATTTAGCATCCATACTTTAACAGACTTAATCAATATAATTTAGTGCCCTTTTTGATAAGTTTGCAAATTCTATGCAAACTAAAGTGATACACAACATAAGCAACACTATACAGGCATATTTACATATCTCAAAGAATATCATAACAAGGTTGGTACAAGCGTATGGATCCATGTTCCTGCTCAAAGTTTAATTGTTTCAAATGACTAATGCAACATCTGGCTAATATTTGATAATCAGTAAATAAGTCAAGTACATTATGATACCTAGATACAATAATATGTAGGTACATGGTTGTAACTGTGTGAAAAAGATCTAATCAAACTGTTATCAATAATTAACCTAAAACTCCTGTTCACCCAAACCTTAAGTGCATCCTTAGTCATTCTCAAGTGAAATTGTTTGAGACATTTGAAAGTTTTGCAGCCTAGAAATAGAAATATGGACACGATCACTGCTGCGTCAGCAGATATACAAAAATACAATCACACAGTTTTCTGCAAACTCCACCAAATACTTAGTAAACCTGTCCTCCACTGCACCCGAGACCATTTTCAATTCACATAGCTGTAGGACTGTGAAATTATGACGCCCTGAAATCACAAGAGTACCTTCATGCACTGATTTTTTTTTTCTTCCAAGTGCAGATGGCCTGACTCTGGTCGTGCTGAACAGGAACACGGTGGAGTTAACTGATAACATCTTGGTTACATTAATCTTGTGAAAGTATAAATATGCCCATAAAGAAATGCTACTGTTGTGTGTTGTCACAGTCAGTTTTTATAGAAGAAGAATCTGATTTTTTTTCAATACATAATTTGTAGAATATAACAGTATTAAAAAATGTTTATAATGAGTTTAATATTTAAATACACTAAAAAATTAAAGGAACACTTTGAAAACTCATTAGATATCAATGGGAGAAAAAACTCCTGCTGGATATCTGTACTGGTATGGACTGGGTAACGTGTTAGGAATGAAAAGATGCCACATCATTTGATGGAAATGAAAATGAGCATCCTACAGAGGCTGAAAATTAAGGAAAGTTCATCCATTTTGGCTAAATTTCATTAAAGCAACTCAAAATGGTACTCAGTAGTTTTTGTGGCCCCCACGTCTTTGTATGCATGCCTGACAACATCAGCACATGTGTCTAATGAGATGACGGAGGGTGTCCTGACAACCTCATTCCAGATCTGGACCAGGGCACAGCTCACTGAGCTCCTGGACAGTCTGAGCATGGACTGAAACATGATGTCCCACAGATGTTCTATTAGATTCAGGTCAAGCAAGTGTGGGGGCCAGTCAGTGGTATCAGTTCCTTCATCCTCCAGGAACTGCCTGCATACTCTCACCATATGAGGCCAGGCGTTGTTGTGCACCAGGAGGAACCCAGAAGCCACTGCAACAGAAGCCACTGCAGGGTCTCACCCAGTGAGTCCAAGGATTTGTCCCGATGTCCGATAGCAGTCAGGGTGCTGCTGCTCAGCCTGTAGAGGTCTATGCATTCCTCCATGGATGTGCCTCCCCAGACCATCACTGACCCAACACCAAAGTGGTCATGTGAACGATGTACAGGCAGCATAATGTTCTCCACAGCTTCTCCAACCCTTCACATCTATCACACATGCTCAGGGTGAACCTCTCTCTTCTGGGTGTCAGTGGTGGACCTGCCAATTCTGGTATTCTATGGCAAATGCTAATCCATGGTGCTAGGCAGTGGGCACCACTGGGGAACGTCGGGCACTCAGGCCGCCCTCATGAAGTCGGTTTCTTGTTGTTTGGTCAGAGACATTCACACCAGTGACCTGCTGGAGGTCATGTTGTAGCTCTGCAGTGCTCATCCTAATGGGTTAATGGCCTTCTTCGGGCCTGTCCAGCTCTCCTAGAGTACCTGCCTGTCTCCTGAGTCTCCTCCATGCTCTGAGACTGTGCTGAGACACAGCAAACCTTCTGGCAATGGCAGGTATTGATGTGCCATCATGGAGCAGTTGGACTACCTGTGGGGCCTGTTGTTGAAAATTCAAACTATCTTATCAGCTTATGGCATGAAAAGGAAAATACAATTGTAATCAACGTGTATTTAATGTGTGCTACTTTTTCAGGTTTCCTGATCATTTTTCATGAACGGTTGGATGGTCCGTCACTATGAGTGCTGTAAAAGGTAATAAAGGAAACATTAAAGGTCCTGTCCTTGGTGTTTGGAGAATTCAGACAGATCTTATTAGGGCCCCCGTGCACATACTTCTGGATCAGGTCACCCAGTTAGGAACTGCAGCCATTTTTTGAAAGTCTCAAATTTTCTGAGGCCATACATTAATTCCACAGTTGACTGGTGAACATTTTCAGGTCACGTCAGACCTGTTTCTTTATCATCCCATCATAAATTAAACAAATGAACAATCTTGAGTTGATTCCAATTGTTTGTCTTGCATTTGGCATCTTTTAACTCCAGCTCTCAATTTGAGGACCAAAGAGATGCTGATGCAAGTGAAGAAGTCCATCATTAGGCTGAAATCTCTAATAATAACCTTGTTAGAAGCAGCACAAATGTGAGGAGTGGCAAAATCAAAAATCTGCCACATGCTTAAAATGAATGATGTACACACCAGCTGTGCAACAATAAAAGCCCTGAAAAAACCCCACAGGAGGCAACTTAAAAGGCTGATGAAAGCTTTTATTTCTTGGTTAAGTAAAACATCTTCACAACATCTAACTGAGTCAGAAACACTGTTGTCAAAGTCTGCAATCAGACAATCCTTTAAAGAATGATGAATTACTTACAGAAGAGGAAACAGATAAAAAAACATAAGCCATGCTGCATGATGACATCATGCAGAAGCACTGTGTGAAAAACCAAGTGCACCCCAATCATTCAGATATACACACTTAAGGTCCCTGCACAGCTTTTCAGTCACGTTGGTGTCTGCTCTTTAGTTTTGATGGCAGCTCCTTGATTCTTTTCTTTTTCAGCCGTCCTGTTGCAGATTTGCTGCTGTGCTCAGGATCACTGTCCTCTGTCATGACCCAGTGTGGGCCAAGCTTTAGCTGTAGGACGGACACCCTCACACTTGACTCTAGAATACCTTTAAACACGTCTGGTTTTAGTTCATCTAGTCAGCAACAGCATATTTTTATCATCTTGTAATGCATTTCCATAAAAGAAACATTTAAGTTGCATGTTTGTCTCTTGGTTTTTCTTGTAGAGCTTGAAAGGGTTCGGAGAGAGTTTGTGCAGAGGGTATCAAATGAAGTCCTTACTCGGCTCCTTGACGCCCTTGAATCTGATGGTGTGTTGGACAAATGGGAGAAAAAATGGATACTGGAGAAAGACAAACCTCCGTATGGAAAGGCACTCAGTGTCATCAGCAGAGTAATGAGTAAAGGAGATGAAGCCTGTGGGAGAATGATCAGCTGTCTCCAAACCATAGATCCTCACCTCTCCTCTGAACTGGGTTTGTCCTCTGCTCCATCTCCTCAGTCAGGTGAGGCCACATCTTTCTGTAGAGATGACAGTAAAACATAACTCTGACTGTCATCTGGTCTCAGTGATGCTTTTTGTTCTGAAGACATTTGAAAAGTGAAAATTTGTCACTGATAGTTCTGATCAATGATGTTTGCTTTCAGGTCTTAGTGAACTATGAAGGGAGTCTGTTCATTAAGAAATCTTAATTATGGATGTGGTATAAAAATGAACAAACACACAGCCGTCATCAAGTCTGTAATGCATCTGTAATACCTCTGAAAGATTGTATAATATAATATGCAGTACCTGGGAGAGGTGAGCAGCTGTCTGCTGTAAAGCCGTCATTCAGAACGGCTGCACTTTGGGTCACAATAGATCCGCTAGCAATAAGCAGTCTGAAGCATGACTTAATCAGTTAATGAATAGTTTTTTTTTTCTGAGCTGTTCGTGCTCTGCTGGAGCCTCAGTCCTCCAGCTTCTCTCCCCTTGGAGCTCGAGGCGTTCATCAACGGCACGCCTTTAAAACGTTCACTGCTGCGTTTAATGCTCGTTACAAAATATCCCACTTCAAAGCAAAGAGACATTAAATAATTGTGCTTCGCAGCTCGAAAACCTTATAAATTTAATTCACGCTACAGGAGACGAGCGCATTTACCTCCAAAACAGGTGTGTTTGATTTAATGGACTGCATCATTTTACATGGGTGGTGCACAGATGGTAAAAGCCTCCGCCTGCATTGGGACAGGACGGCCAATAGATAACTTCTCATCTACAGATTTAAAATGAAAACACAAAAACAAAAACAAAAAAGTTTGGAGATGATTTATTTCTGGACGTTTTGTATTGGTGCACAGAGCTAGAATGAATGCAGGGGCTCAATCGTGTGAAGTGTCAGTCTGTGCAACAAGCTTATTACAGTTAATGAAACCCACTGAAATAAAGAGAAATCAAATTGAAAAAGCATTTTCATTAACTAAAACGAACTGAAATTATAGATAAAATGACTTTTGTTTTCATTATTTTATTTAAAAGCCTTGTGGATTGATATGAAATCATTTTTTCCACTCCAGTAGTTTAAGCTGGGAGCGTGTGCTCACCATGCTGTCCATAGAGTAAGGGCAGAGTCCCATACGGAGGGTCTCTGGGTTTTTTTTCAGTGGGGTGCTGAAGTATCTTGGCTTCCTTCATAAACTAGAGAACATGGCACACTGAAATTTTAATGTGTTCATTGTTGTGTGTTTTAGACTCTAAGAGCAGACATCACCAAAGCAAAGATCCTTCCCTCTCCTTTAAACTGGGTTCGTCCTCTGGTTCATTGTATCGTTCAGGTGAGGCCACATGTTTCTGTGGTGATGATTTCATTTGTTTTGGTTTTTTATCCATGAGAAAAATAACACAGGACAATATGGCCCGTGGGATCAGTGAGATACGCCAACCCCTCCACCATGATGAGACAGGGATTTGCAACAGGGCAATCTCTTATTTTAATAGTATAAATACTATTAATAAATTATTTACTTTGAAAAATAAGGTCCTTTTTCTGCTTATTTCCATCCTCATATTTTCTTTTTCTGGGACTCGAGTAATTTTGCAAGATTTATAAGTCAGAGTAATCCTGTATCTTATGGTGTGTTTTGGTGCAGAGCCTCACTTTATTTGACTCTAGAATAAATAAAACATCTGCTTTTAGATCTCTTCATCCAGCCAGCAGCAGCATGTTTTTATCATTTTGTAATGCATGTCCATAAGAGAAAAATTTATGTTGCATGTTTGTCTCTTGGTTTTCCACGTAGAGCTTAAAAGGGTTCGGATACACTTTATGCACAGGGTATCAAATGAAGTCCTTAAACGGCTCATTGATGACCTTGTATCTGATGGTGTGTTGATGAACTGGGAGAAGAAACTGATATTGCACAAAGAGAGAACAGAAAGGGCAAACCGTTTCATAGACAAGGTGATGAGAAAAGGAGACAACGCCTGCAGGATAATGATCAGACGTCTCCAAACCATAGATCCTCTGCTCTGCTCTGAGCTGGGTTTGTCCTCTGCTCCATCTCCTACGTCAGGTGAGGCCACGTCTCACTGTAGTTTTGATTTGACTACATTGGTCTCTAGCTATGAGGAAATAATACTTAAAAAACCTATTGACACACTGAGATGCAACAAATGGAAATACATAATCTACATAATTGATCTGATGTCAGTGATGCTTTTTTTCTTTTTAGAACATTTAAAGAAAAAAATTATGTCACTGAAAAGTTTTGAAAGTCTTATCAAAGGTTTCAGTGTAGCAGTATGAATTACTCATATTTTACTGTGCCTCGCTGCTAAATTAACAGCAGAAAGTTGTCATTAACAGTATGTTATGCAACTGTAACATGTAACATTTTAACACATAATAAAAGCACAATATGATATTACTATGAAGCATCGCAGTCAGGAAGGGGTCAGTAAGCACAGACGTGAACGGCTTGTAGATATTTGCAGATGTGTACACGTTAGCAAGCGTCCCAGCACTGACCAACAGGTGTAAGGGTTGAACTTGATACCTAAAAGCTAATGACAGACAGCTTTGGGCCGCTGCAGTCAGACTGTGTAACAACTGTTTGTGTTCAACCATCAGGTGACTCACAAGTCAAGCTGGATCCAAATGCAGCAGACACACAGCTGATGGAGGTGATGGAGGTGAGGAAATTAGAAAGTGCTGAAAAATAAATTTATTAGCCTAAATATGCTATATTAGGGGGATTCCCTCTGTTACCCTTGGCACTGTGAGTATAATGGTTCTGAATATGAGGCTGCATAAAGCTTTGCTTTTTATCCGGGTCTGCCCTGAGTTCTCCTCCCAGTTGGACCTGCCCAAAACCCCTGACCAATTAGGTGTCCAGAATGTATCCTGATCACATGATTCGAACCAATGTGGCCCCTTCCAGTGTGGAGGAACATCAGTAGTTCCCTCTGATGATCCACAGGTCATTGCCAAAGGTGAGGTTTAGATTGTAGATCATCTCACAAATCAACAGCTTCTCCTTCACACTTGGCTCTTTCTTCACTACAACAGACCAGCACAGCATCTGTCTCACAGCTGATGCTACTGTCAATCTCTGCCTCCACTCTTGTCCCACAAGACCCCAAAAGATACTCGAATTCATGTCCTCGGGGCACTTCCCAGAGTGGGCCATCCAGCCTTATCTAGCTAAGAGCCATGGCCTTGGCCTTGGAATTGATAATTCTCAACAATTTAAAACTTTGCTGCAAACCAGTCCACTCTCGATGAAGCCAATAGGGCGCCATCATCTGCAAAAAGCAGAGACAAGATCCTGAGACCACCAAATCAGACATTTTGCCCATCAAAATAAAACTGGTGCCAAAACGCAGCTCTTCAGGAGTCAAATGCTAATGGTGAATGTGCCACACTATGGTTTACAGGAACAGAATAGCCCTGTGTGCATGTGTGTGAAGTTGCCCAACCAGACTAAATGTGATCTGTAGATGTGATGAAGGCATTTGACTGTATCCCATGAGGAGTTCTGTTGGGGGTGCTTCAGTAGTCTGGGGTATCAGGCCATTGTACAGCAAAGCTTCAACTTTATACTCAAATTCAATTTCCAACCTGTAGTGATGGACAGTTGTGTTTATGTTTTTTTACCAATAAAGAAACGTCTCTTTTTGAATTCCAGCCTCCGTCCTGCTTCACACCTGAAGTGCAAACTGAATCTGAACAGATCTCCTACAGGTAATCATTCTGAGTAAAATTCTCTTTCTCATTAGTTTGATAAAAATTTATTTGCAGCACATTTTAAGCACAATACAGAATCTCTGCTGGGGGGGGTGTTTTATATGTGTAAGTTGTTAAGCCATATGTCACTAAAACCACTGAATGATGTGCAAACTGCACATCACATTGTCATGTATTAATTACATGATGCAGAAAATATATGCTGTCTTTTATACTTGATTCTAATCTGCTAATAAGTCTTATTTACACTGGTGACATTGCAGCAACTACAACAACGACACACACACCAAGAATAGCTGTTCAGTAAGTCTTGTTTGCAATAGTGTTAAAACAAGACAAGAGATGAATATCAGTGTGGCTGTGGCTCAGGAGGTGGAGCAGGTCCTCTTCTAATTGGAAGGTTGGTAGTTTGATCCCTGGCTGCTCCAGCCTCTGCTCTTAGCTTCTGTACAAATGGTGAAGAACCGCTTACTTATCCCACAGTTGTCTTCTGATTGGTCCTCTCCAGTTTTCGGGTCCACTGGGTGACTCATTCCCCTGTGCCTTGTGTGTGAAACATTGTGATTATTTGTGTATTATCTGTTTGAAACATTTCTGTAGGCTGTTAGGTATTATGTTGTTACACTATAACACAATATTTAAAAATCCTTGATTAGTGATGTTCAATAACAAGAAAACTGATCCACCTCCTTCTATAATTACACTGAGTTACAGAGATGTTGTGTTAAGTACACTGCTGTCAGGTTGTGGTTTTTATGAAGTTCTACTTTTGGCTCCTGCTTTGATTGTGGTACTTTTTGTGTTTCTTGTGTTTCTTTGTCTTTGCCTCTTAGTCTTATGAGAGAAATACTAACAAATATACAGTGCAGTCCAACTATTGATGATTAAAGTGTGTGATGAACCATGTAGAAGTGTAGAATGATGACATTAACATTAATGCATGCCTGACAACAAAACATTGATTTTGCACCCAGTTTTGTTCTGTCCTCGTCTTGTGCCTCACACTTGTGGACTTGCTGGACGTTTGGACCTCGCCTGTTTTCTTTTGGGTTGGTCTCAGGATCTGCTTTTGGACTTCATTCCTTTCTGTGACATCTCGTCCAAATGCCGTATTTAGCAGTATTTACTGAAACGAGTCAGCTGAGTTTACTGAGGAGTAAAAGTCAGAGTAGTAAACAAAGTCCACCCAGTGGTGAGGTACGATAAGCCACCCAACATGGTGTGTGTAGTATGTGCAGCATATGCTACAGCAGTGTATCATGATGTGTAACATGTCATCCATTGTTGTGACATCAGCCTACATCAGCCTTCTGCTTATGCAGCAGCATTCTGGGACCTGCACAGCAACGAGCAGCTGAGGCAGCCAATCAGGCTGGGAACTGAAAGTTTCATCATAGACGGGCACTGGCGTCTTACAGGGAAGCAGAAAGTTAATGGTTAATGGTGACTGTCTTCACTCACCTGGGTGGCACCAACGTCCTCCTGCAGCCTGCAGAGCTTCTTTTGGAGGGTGTTTACTTTCTTGGCACTGATACCAACTGGATTTGATCAGTTTGCCAGTGTTATTACCCTTCTCCCAAAACCTTGGGGCAGCATCTCACAATGGACCCGCTGCCCCAGACGGACACCTGATAAAGTGCAGGGCCGATTCAGGATTTATAAAACATTAAAGAAAGAAGGTCTCCTGCTTCTGTTGTTTCCCTGAAGTTTCTCTTATCTAGAGTCTGATTTATTAACATCATTTTTAACACTGTAGATAAAACAAATGAAGCAGGTACTTTTTTTTTTTTTAGTTCATTCTGACTTTTTATATCCTACAGATTCAGCTTTCCTGGTCCAGGCCAGTTCCAGTGCTCTCTGACTGGACTGGTGTTTGATATGACCCGGGAAGCAAAGCTTCAGTACAGGATTATCCAGTGGGACGAGAGCATCCTCACACCAGCTGGGAAGACGCCTGCAGGACCACTGTTTGACATCAAGGGTCCTGAGGAGGCAGTTCGTCAGCTTCACTTCCCTCACTGTGAAACAAAGGAAGGTGAGCTGATAGTGCCCCCCACAGGCTGCAGAGGTTATTACATAATACAGTTTGTCCTCAGAAACTCCTGCACAGCTTTTCCTTAATGATCAAATACCTCTGAGTCACAGATCAACACATACATTATAAACCACAGGAGGAGACGAGGTCTCAAATTCAGACTGTTAGGCTTTTTCTGCACGTGAAGGTTTACATGAACAAACTGAGACACAGCAAGTGACAAAAACTCTGGTTGTTGTTTTACAGCTCTGCGCTCTGGGAGCTTCCTGTCTGTCATCCATTTCTCTGATGATGGAATGAATGTCCTCGAGCCGCTGGAGATCACAGATACTCACGTGGTTGTGGAAGTCCCCCACCTCTCTGCCTTTGGCCTCGTCCGGGCTTTGATAAAGTATTTTTGGAACACCACAATCAGGGGCCAGATTTTACTGTTTCTCCGAAAACCAAATGCACGACAGAACAGGGAATATGTTGACATGCTACTGCTGCCAAGGAATGTTCCTCTTCAGGAGGTAAATACACACGCTGTGTTCCCTCATGTGTTGTTAGGAATATTGGAAATGGGTGCAGCAGGTTTTGATCCCACACTGCTTCAATAATCTTAAAGTCCATGACTGATCATGCTCCATTATTTTTCTATTCAGATATGCTTTTACTGCGTTGGCAGTGTGTTTGATCATGCAGGAAAAATGAAGCCATTGCCGAAGTTTTAATGTTTTTATGCATTCATAATTCCATCAGTTTCCATGCCAGAGCCTCCACTGTTTTACACTGTTGTGCCTCTCTTCTTACGTCCTCCGCACATATCGACCCTTCGAACCACAATTTTCAAATTTTGATTCATCACGTCACTCATTTTCAGTCCAGTTCTTGTGTAATGTGGCATACCTCAGACTTTTCTCCCCGTTTCCCTCCCTAACAACGGCTCCCTGACAGCCGCCCTTCCACTGAGGCCGTTTCTGATGAGGCTTCAGTGGAAGTAAAATACAAAGAAACAGGGGTACCCCAGTACTTTATGCAGTACAATATATATCAAATGTTACTGTTATTAGATACCTAATTTTGTAGTCCTGTCCCACTTGTTGATTTAATACCTACCAGCAGATGCAGATTGCTCAGTATATTAGCTGTGTGACTATAGCAGACTTAAAGCCTTTACACACTGAGCGTGTTGTGAAAGAATGACACCAAACTTGTTGTGTAACCTACATACACACTTTTAAAAAAGGCACAGTGAAAAACATCATCGAGTGATGATGTGATGAGGTCCTGATGTTTCTACACAAGCGAAGGAAGAAACGGATTCTGGGTTCATCCCACTCACGGGAAAGCAGCAGCAGGGAGAGGTTCATGGTTCGATCCCGGAGTTGAAGCTGCGTCAGTTTGAGCTCTTGTTGGCAGAGTTGTGATCACATCTGAGGAGGCAGAGAAATTATTTCAGAGGCTGGATTGACTCAGCGGAGCATCTATCTGTGTCTGAGGATAAATTGTAATATTGTACTGTTCTCACATCGCTGTTTATTCAGTATATTGGTGCACTTTTTGAGATACGACCTCATGTCCCCAAATGCAGTGCTGTAATTGGTCAGATCTGTTTAAATTGGAAAAATTGGTCAGTATGAAAACCTGCATTAAGAACAGGAAACATTGACACAAGATTTTACACCAACCAAAATGCTCTCTGACTCTCATATCTCTATTACTAAAAGTAGCTGATTTTAATTCTAGCTACAGTAAACATCTGTTTGTGACCTTGTGGAGGTTTAGCTGATGAGTCAGTCAGACTCTACTGCTGTAGATTTACACTAGATCTAAATAAAATATTCTCGTGTTTCTTCAGGTGAAGGAACGGCATCGAAATTCTGACTACATCTCAGTGGCTTCCAACTGTGAACTCATCGAAGACGAGACTTACACTGTGGACTGTGAAGCAGCCATGAAAATCCAACCTCCTGTAAGTACTTCAAATGAATATAGGAATATATCCTGCTGCAATGAAACAATGAAGGGGTTAGGCCTGTAAGCATTTAAAATGTGTAGAGGATCGGAGGCCAGTTCCAGCCAGGTTAGTGGGCACATTGGATACGTCTGAGGTGCCCTGAAAGCTTTAGGCTAAAACTCCAGTCTATCCAGCCATAAGGAAGAGATGAAACATTACTTTAGTGATCAAATGTTCTATGATGAACTGGATTTAGCAGCATAAGAACAGCTAATCTGCGCAGTTTAATGCTACAGGAAACCTTCTGCAGCAGTGCTTCCACTGATGCCTTTAAAGCTCAAATGAGATAACAGGAAGGCACTCTCTCAGCAATAACCTGCCGTGGCTGTGACAGCACAGGCTTTGAATAAGAGCTTAAAGTCCCAGGCTGCAGGTGTTTAACGAGTTTTTTAGCAAAGGTCCAGCAGCTTGTGTCAATCAACCCCCTGACACTGCGCCCTGAGCTGTTCTTCTCCACACCCTAATACCAAACTTTAGGATATCATTTTTAAAAATTTAAATTTTAAATTGTTGTTTTAAGATGTTGAAACTGAGCCACAGTAATCTGTCTGGCCACATTTGTTAAAGTGAAGTAAGCTTTGCTGGTAGAATAGTTAAGACTCATTAAGAGAAGAGAACGTGGATGAAATGCAGTCCTGTGGTGATCTACTATGGACGTTAAGAGGACTGATCAAAATCAAAATTATATCAGTTAATAAAACTGCCTTGATTAAAGGTACTGACTTTGTGCTTCTGGTTTTCAGGAGCCTAAATTTGACATGGAGTTTGGACCAAACTACCACCCAACCTTTGTGCTCAACTTTGCTTTATACACAAAAGAAGTCACCATAACTGTCCAAGATCAAAGAAAGACACAGGTCTGGGAGCATGACATTGATCTGACAGGTAACCTTTATTTACTTCATCCAACCTGGCAGGTAAACAGAGTAAACAGAAGACTCCAGCCTCACCTCTGTGGGGCGAAACAGATAAGAAACAGGTGCAGCAGATCTGACAGGCAACACGCACACAACAAATCAAGCTGTCAGTAAGGGCGCATCCCTAAATAATGGCTCACAGCCATCATCACTCACCAGTTCAGTTACTGAAAACCACATTAATCAATGGCCTGAGTAAATTTATGCTGGCCAACCAACAGTTCAATGATTTTTTGAATTCTTTATGTAATTAAAGGGAGAATGGCAAAGCGGCATAAAGGCTCATCCTCAGTGTGGAAAAAGAAGAAATAAGTCAAAGTGTAAACAAAAATTAGCCTTTGTCTCTCAGTCTGAGAAGATAAGCTGTGAATTAATAAAACATTAAATTCTGCAGATATAAACTGTATAAAATCCCAGGAGCTTTGTTGCCCGGGGCTTGTCCCCCTGGTAGGGTCTCCTGTGGCAAACTGGTCCTGGATGAGGGTCCAGACAAAGAGCGGTTCAGGAGACACTTATGTGTGAAACAACGAGGGAACAGTTTACCCTGCCTGGGATAGGGTTACCAGGGCCCCACCCTGGAGCCAGGCCTGGGGGGGAGCTCGAGGGAGAGTGCCTGGTGGCCGGGCATTAGCCCGTGGTGCCCAGCCGGGCACAGCCCGAGAGACATGGCTCCTCAGGCCCACCACCTGCAGGAGGCGTTGTAGGGGTTGGGTACAGTGTGTGTGTCGGGCGGTGGCCAAGGGCGGAGGCCCTGGCGGACTGATCCCCGGCTATCGAGACTGGCTATTGGGACATGTGCTCTGGAACCAGTCTGGAGTTGCCCTCGGTGAGAGGCGGCGAGCTGGAGTGGGTATGTTTGTATCACCCAGCTTGCTGCCTGCACGTCGGAGTTTTCACCGGTGGATGAGAGGCTTGTATCCCTGCGCCTTCGGGCCAGGGAATGGGTCCTGACTTTTGTTTGCGCTTATGTGCCGAATGACAGTTCAGAGTACCCACTCTTTTTAGAGTTGCTGGGCGGGGTGCTCGGAGAGTGCTCCATCTGGTGATTCCGTAGTCTTGCTGGGAGACTTCAACGCTCACATGGGCAATGAGAGAGAGACCCAGAGGGGCGTGACTGGGAGGAACGGCCTGCCCAATCTGAACCCAAATGGTGTTTTGTTATTGGACTTCTGTGCAAACCACAGTTTATCCATAACGAACACCATGTTCGAACATAAGGATGTCCATAAGTGCACGTGGCACCAGGACACCCTAGGTCACAGGTCCATGATCGATTTTGTAATCGTATCATCAGATCTGAGGCCGTATGTTCTGGACACTCGGGTGAGAGAGGAGTTGAGCTGTCAACTGATCACCACCTGGTGGTGAGTTGGACCAGTTGGCAGGAGAAGACCAATATGTAAAATCTACACAAACTCCATGCGTCAACTCGTTCATGCACAACTACACACAGTAACTACACCTGCAGATCACTTGAGTATCTCTACAGTCACATGATGTCTGGATTGGCTGCTGGGGGCGAATCAGTTCAAAGAAAGCTACAAACTCACACTTGAGAGAAAAAAATATGAAATTATAAAATTTGTGGAAACAAATCCAGGGATGAAGCAGAAAGCCATTGCTGTGAAATTCAATATTAGACCCTAACTGTCTGATATTTTGAAGAATTTTATCCGACTTGGTGTGAAATAATTTTGCTCATATTTTCTTAAATCTTCCTTCAAAACACGAGTATTTGAGAACTGCCCATAAAGTCCAAATAATGTTCTTTCTGTTCCTTCAATATCCAGAAATCATGTTTAGTTATCCTGTCATTCTTCAGTATTTGTCCTTTATTATGCAGTTTTACTCTGAAGGTGGGTTTTCTGTTTCTCATTGGTTTTATTTCCTGTTTTACTTTTGTCTTGTTTCTCACTTCCTTTGTGATCGTTGGCTCTGCCCTGATTGTCTTCATTTGTGTTAATTACTTTCAGCTGTGCCTCGTTCCCCCCTTGTCTCCAGCAGTGATCTACAGGAGCTTCGTCAGAGTGGGGACGCTATAGAAAAGACTCTTCTGCTCACCACAGGTGAGTATTTATTTATTGTGTACGGCTCAGATTACCTTTATATTTTATTTTCTATTTACATGCTTAGCCAAATGACCCAATGTCCCATTATTTTCATTGCTTTGCAGAAAGCACACAGAGCTTCATATTAGACTGAGTGTCCTGACTTCGGTTTTAGATCATCGCAGTGGCATCAACTGTTGAATGGCACACTGACTTTAGTGATATTAAGAATTTAAACATATCCTATTATACAAACTGCACTGAAAGTGCTCTTGCTCCATTGCCTGTTACCAGGAAGTAGTCCAATTTAAAACTTAATAAACAATATAGATATCCACTCTACCCAACTGTTTATCAGATATTATTCAGGACTTGTTTTCTGACTTAGATTTTTTCTTTCCTGGTTTCTTCCAGGACCTGTGCAAAGGAGTGTTCCACTAAAGGTGAGCCTATTCTCAGTTCAGGGTATCGTCAGTGTGCGTAAGACTCTGTGCTTCTGAACACACACAAAAAGAGAGGGGTAATGTTTTTATCATCTGTAACCCACACCCCAAACTCATACAACCCCGCGTCAGTCAGTTGTGCTGTTTTTATGGTGATGTAGATTGGATTACAACTATTGGACTCACAGCGTAAAGCGGTGACACCACTGAACATTGAAATCCTTTCTTCCAGAGGCTCTGGATCTTGGCCATAACCCACAGCCATGTGTCTCCTCATTTTCCAATAACCCCAATCCTCCCCCCGGGTATTGGCCAGCACATACTCCCAGTTTACACAACCCACTCCCTTGCTGTATTTACACAAATACTTTGGGGTCATCTGGTAACCCTTTGGATAAGTCCCACAAGGTATGATTGTACACAGATCGAATAAGGCAGTCCCATCCTGACCCTCAACAAACTCTAGTTGTATTAGCTGAGATTTCACCACCATTACCAGTGATATGGCCAAGAAAGCTCCCCCCCCAACCCAATGAGGCAGTCCACAGTGAATGCCACATATTTAACTCACTAGGTCGTTCTGGACTCCCACTAATTTGGGTAGGCTGGTGAATTTAAGCCGAATTACCTACCAGTTTTGGAGCCTTCCCTTATTTCTGCTGAATCGTCTCTAACCTCTCTCAATGGGTGGGTACACAATGTGTTAGGTGGTGCCAAGGCGCCCCTGCCTTCCCTTTTACCTGGACTGCGTGTGAGGTCACCTCTGACTTCAAACGGTCCGGTCCACCTGGGTTCAGTCCATTTCCTCTTGTGAACCTTCACCCGTACCCAATCCCCCACCTTGACTACAGGGGCGTCTTCTGGTGAAGCCTCTGGTTCTGACTGCTTCACCTGTTTTGAGACAACTGCAGTCAAGTTAGTCAGTGCAGTCATGTAGTCATCATAGTTCACCTGCCAGACATCCAAAGAGGGGTATGACCTCCCTCCCTTGGAGGTCCTGGCATTGTTCTCCCTGTTAGTAACTCGTGTGGTGTTAAGTGAGTTTTTGTGTTGGGTGCAGATCTCATTGACATAAGTGCATCTACCCAGGTGAGCTGTGGAGAACACTCTGACCTCTGGTCTATCTGCTCTCTGTGCCTCTAATTTATTTGGATTCTTTAACCCACTGCTTCAGACACTACTTGGTTATTTGAGCCAAGTAATAATTTTTAATTCCCTTCTGCCCTTTAGAGTTTTGAGGCAGCTACTGATTTATTATTTGCTACTAATTGTATTTAATTTAATCATTAGCTTGATTCAGTTTTGTTTTTTCTTAAGTGATCAACTGATTGATTTATTACATAATAATCTGAATGATTTCATGTTGCAACATTGTAATATTGAGTAAGAAAAGTAAAAAAACGGAGTACAAAACCAAGTCCCAGCATAACTGATCAAAACATTTCAGACTAAATGTCATTAAAAAGTGTCATGTTGTTGTTGTTGATGTCAAACTGAGATTTCAGCAACACAATAGTGAATGAACATAACACAGAAGTCGAGA